>JAYMTA010001563.1:0-19488 GCA_036897625.1 Pelargonium cotyledonis
CAATATTCAATATCATTTCATATAAGGCGTCCATAATATTAGTAATCATATTAACTACCTTGCAATTGCACTCATCTATGTCATTTTCTTCTCCACTTTCTGATGAAGAATTACTGGTGACTGATTTAATTTCATTAATAAAGTTTTCTTCATTATCTGATGGATAATCTTGATTATCATTATCAGATTCTGTTTCTGATAATAGAAGGTTGATTAATTGATTTTTTAGTTTATCACTAACTTCTAGACTATTAATTTTGTTTTTTATTTTGCATTCATTTTGATAATGACTCACTTGTTTACATTTCCAGCAGACTGAGGTTTCATTTGAAACTTTGGTTTTGCTATAGTTTTGATTTCTTTTATAAAATTTCTTCTTATTATCATATTTCTGGGTATAAGTTTTATTAGGATAAGTTTTTCTTGTGAATCTTTTATTTTTCTTTTTTGAAGGTGCTACTATCTTCTCATAGCCATATTGAATACGAAAAACTAGAAAACAAAAAATTAAAAAATTAGAAAATTTTGAAAAACACTCAAATTAAACATGTTTTCAAGTTTTCCATGAAAACAGAAAATAGATTACAGAGAATGAAAACAGAAAACAGAAAGAAAAAACTGTTTTTCTTAACTAAACGAGCTCTAAAAGTTTCCACATATGTTCACAAAGTGACTTAATTTTTTTTTTCCTCTTAACCCTTGAAAATGCATTGAGTTCGACGAAATTGGGCGAACAGCAATCCAAGCAACAATCCAGGTCATGTCGCGACACAAGTGTGACCATTTTCCTTACAATTTTAGGTAAGATTAGAACCTAACGAAGAAAATGTCAAAGAAACCAAGTAAAAGACATACAATCATTACTTAAAATCCAATACAACAACAGTAACTTGTTTTATACTAACTTTTATGATTCAAGCAGATATCCTACAGCTTGTTTTGTCTGAAAAAAGAATCTGAACAAGTCAATGTCTGGCTTTGGTTTTTTTACCTTTCAACAACTTCAAGATCATTTCCTTGAGGTGTTGATTTTGGTTCAGATGATGATCCATCAATAGACAGAGCTGTCTAATGGCTTCCCTCTTCTCCTCTCCAAGACACAGCAACTCCTCATCCTTTTCTTCTAACTTCTCTTCTAATTTGTCAATATTCTCTTTTAACAATAACTCCTCTTCTTTCTTTTTTTCTAGCTGTGCATTTAGAGTATCTAAATTATATCCCAGTTTCCTAATATCCTCACCTTTTCTCTGGATACAATTCTTTGCCAACTGAAGGTCGTTGAAGATATTGGACACGCGATCCAACTTTGTATTCCCTTCCTCAAGCTTGTTCGCCATGGACTCGAATTTCTTCACCGTAGTCTTTGCTGTCTCGTAAAGAACCCTTACCTTCCCGAGCTTATCTTCATAACATGTAACCTTTGCTAGCAGTGCCTTGTTTTCATTCTCCAGTGTCTCATGTGTCGACCTGTAGAATTCTCTGTTCTCGGCATGTAGTTGTTCTAAGACCCGGATCCTGCGGGACAACAGACGGATTTTATCTTCAATATACTTGCGGAACCCTGCTGCTAGTTCTTCCATCTTCTTCTCTACAGTCTGGGGAGTCACCTTAGTAAGCTTTTTCAGGGATTCATCGGGTTCTTTAAGAATCTGGTTGATCTTGGCAATATTCTGGATGCTCAGGCTCTTAGAAGATTCTAGTTTCGTCCCAGGATCAACTTTCATGGAATCATCTGATACTTTTGGGTTTCTGGTTTGATCTGCAATCTTGTTGAACTTGCTAATATTCAGACTGATCAGGCTTTGAGAAGCTAATGGTTTCTCGCTAGACTCGGATTTCTTTTGCAGAGCAGAAAGGTCTTTCTCCCTTGCTGTCAATAGTCCTTCCAATTCAAAAACTCTTGCGTGCAACTCCTCCTTTTCATCTCTCAACTGAGTCGTCTCGTGGACTTTACTCCTTATCTGCTGTTCTAGTTCATTTCTTTGGTTAACTAGAGAGTCGGCTTCCATTTCCAGGTCTTTTATCTTTACTACAGGATCTTCTTTCTCTTCCACCATTCCCCTTTCAACCTTTGTTAACTCCTCTTTAAGAGCTTCTATCTGCGTCAGATTTTCAGAAATTTCTTTTGTTTTGCTCTCAAGTTGAAGTTGT
This sequence comes from Pelargonium cotyledonis, assembly GCA_036897625.1. Classification (NCBI taxonomy): domain Eukaryota; kingdom Viridiplantae; phylum Streptophyta; class Magnoliopsida; order Geraniales; family Geraniaceae; genus Pelargonium; species Pelargonium cotyledonis. Next base: position 2,152 of record JAYMTA010001563.1, read on the forward strand.
GATTCAGTGTTCTGGATGTGCAGGGACTGCAATTCTTGCTGCATTGAATTGATCTGATCTGTTAATTTCTTGACCTGATCGGACGCTTCATTGCTTTGGCCAAGTAGACTGACAGCTTCCATTTCCAGGTCTTTTATCTTTACTACAAGATCTTCCCTCTCTTCCACCATTCTCTTTTCAACCTTTGCTAGTTCTTCTTTAAGAGTTTCTATCTGCATCAGATTTTCATAAACTTCTTTTGTTTTGCTCTCAACTTGCAGCTGTGATTCAGTTTTCTGCATGTGCAAAGACTGCAATTCCTGCTGCATGGCATTAATCTGATTTCTTAATTCCTTGACCTGATCCGACGCTTCATCCTTTATACATTCCATCCTTTTCTCCAGATCACCCTTCTGAAGGCGTAAAGAAACAAGCTCCTGTTGTAGATTGGTGAACTGAGCCACTATTTCTGAAGTTTTGGATGTTGAATTGCTCTCCTTATTAGTGAGACTGTCCAAGGAAACTACATCATCTACATCCCCCGACGCCAATACTAGTTCCATTACCCGGGTCTGCAGCTTGAAGTTTTCTTCTTGTAGTGTTTGAGCTACATCAGCTTGGCTCTCAACCTCTGATTCCAGCTTTCTCTTCTTGTTGTGCATTGATTCTAGCTCAATGTTGAGTTGAGTCAACTGGTCCTCTAGCTCCTTTATTTTAGCTTCTGCTTTACTACCTATATCCTTCTGTGTATCCAAGAGAGCTGAAAGTTCCTTTTCTTTCTCATTTGCTTCTTGTATCTTGTCCAGTGCCTGCTTATATTCCATATTTCTGGATTCCTTCTCTTCATTTGCAGAGGCCAGTTCCTGCTTAAGCTCAGCAACAAGTAGGTTCTGCATGCTCTCGTTTCTAAGTTCTGCTTCATCCGGGGAGTAGTATTCAGAATCCGAGCTTGAATACGATAATCCAGCTTCCTTATCTTTTCTGATACGAAAACTGTTCTTAGATTGTCCTTTAAGATTGTCATAAACTGCATAAAGTGACTGGTATTGCTTGTGTAAGTCCCCAATCAGTGCAACAAGTTCTGTCACTTTTGATGAGTCTTCTGGGTTTCCATCTACTTTCTCCTGATGTTCATTCAAGACTTTTGTCACTTTTTCTTCAATTTCTGTAAATAACAAGGAATTCTGAATCTGGTCCTTATATTTGAACAAATGGCAACAGGAAAAAAAATACGCAACAGATAAATTACAAGCACAAGCTCAATCATTTAACAAGGAGTATACTTATTTAGAAGAGAAAATCACCTATTTTGCTCCGTTTGAGTTGTTCCATTTTTTCGAGGTCGATGAAACTCCCCCATATCCTTGAGTTTCTCCGATGAAGCTTTATCATCTCTTCTTTTGAAATTCAATCAAAATTCATAAACAAAGCTGAGGTCAAGACAACGCACTTTCCATCTTTAGCAGAAAGTTTGAGGAACTGAAAGTGAAAGACATAAGATAAAAATTAGAGGTTACTCAGTATTCATTCTATAACTTTCAGACACAGGAAACTGAAAACCTGAACTTATCTCTTTCGAATAATTGTTAAGTATACATATTTAGCTGATGCCCAGATAAATTCCATTTCATGGACACGACACGACAAGTGAAAACATATGTTGGACTTAGAATTATCAAAGTTCAGCACTAAAAAAGCAAGAGGCCAGGAACAAAAGAATAGTATGGCTAATGAGCAAAAACGGAAAATTTGTGGCCAGGAAGCTAGCATAGCCATCCGTGTTTCTAAACTTATGATTAATAATTAGAAGCTCGACTTAAATGTCTAACAAGTATAAGGATTGCTGAATTTCTGAAACAATTGTAGTACAAGAATTACTACACAGGCATAAAGTTTATGGGCATAGCCTATATACAAAAGCATTCTAAATGAAATTAAACAACATCAAGCAAAGTACAAATTTACTCTGCTTTATTACTAATGGTCCGTCAAAACACAGTGCTTTCGTCCCAACAATACACTGGTACAAGGAACTACAGGGGATAAAACTTATTAGCTCTACACAATGGTGCATATGAGATTACAGTAGACAACATGGTAATTTTACCAATAACCTTGGAATGTTTCAGGCAACCTTATTTCGTATCTCAAGCTTTTGTAAATCTTTTTCTTCATCAATACAATAAGCATACTTCAAGTCCATGAGATAATGGAAAACTAGAAAAGTTTATAGATTGTTCAACTTAACAATCCTAAGAAAGATAAGACACGGACATGGACAAACTCATCTGAGCAAAACAACCAAAAAGGACCAATGTAAGAAACATGGAAGCCGATACTGAAAATCTAAGAATTTCATGGTGTCATGTAAATCGATCAATCTAAGAGCGCCTTAACATTCTTGCTTCAACATTGTGTCCAGACACGTAAGTTGCATCATGACATTCTTGCATATTTGGACATTTTTTACAGCTGATTTACTTAAACAAGAAACATATGTAGGACTACTCCATCAAAAGGAGTTGTCTTAAACAAGAAACAGATGTAGGACTACTCCATTTGGTTTATGAGGAACTTAATGCAAAAAATACATATGTTGGGCTAAAGAAGTGTGGTTCCAAGGTTTTTTTTTTGTCCCTTTCCAACGATTATCTGAAACCAAACATGGCTTCACTAAGCGTCAACAGCATATGACTGACATACTGAATAAGATATCATGAAAAGAAAAACCCAGCTTATCACTCCAGAGCAAAAGACAAGTTCACAATTGAGAATTAACTAACAGATCAGAACAAAATCCAGAAAATATGACATAAACATTCAATAGAACATGGCAATCCAATCTGAATTCCAATCACAATCACTCTAACACATCAATAAATGCATTATAAAAAAAAATACCAATAATTTTCCTTGAGATTTCAGAAGAAAAGCCTAATAATACCACCTTACTTTCTGTTTGGTTACTGAGAAAATTGAATTAACCCAAAAATAAATACGGGCTCTGAATTTTAGATGTAAGGCTAATCACATTATTATTTTCTCGTGATCCAGAGGAGTAAACTTATTATTTTCTCGTGTTGCAATGTCATTATATATAATATAATACTGTTAATAAAAATGTAATGAGAGCCACAGCCAGAGTATCGATATTCGTTTTCCTGAATTTTCTCATCAACCAAACAAAATACAAAAGGCTGATTCGAAAACGAGATGTAGAATCACCTGCAAATCGAAGACGATTATTCACGTGGGCCGATCCGAGCAATAATAGAATAGATGAAGAAAAAAAAAACAGAAAATTGAAAATGCAGGACATGGAACAGGGAAGCGGGAGAGAAGACAAATAAAACAAAAATAAAAATAATAATTATTTTGTCCTCACCTGAGAAGAAAGGATTGGCCAATCGGAGCCTCTGCTGGTACTAACTCCCCGATTTCCACAATATTACAGTAAAACCCCTCGGACTGGAAAGCAATTTCTCGCGATTCCGACTCGAGTCGATACCAAAAGAAGCGCGATAACATTTCCAGATATACTGTTGCTCTTCACAGTATGGCGCCACGTGGCTGCTTCCCGCTCTTGTCTTAGGAAAATAATCGGATGCGATTACTGCCTACATCTGGAAATTGTGATTTCGTTAGCGATGTCCAAATATTTCATTAAGCTTTCAATTAAGGCGTGTTTGGATAAGTTGGCTACTTGAATTTTTATTTTCTAGTTATTTACTTGACAAAAATGTAAGAAGTATATAAAATTTTGCATTTAATTTTTAATTTTGGATAGTCCAATCTTGGGGTCCGCAATGTTGTGAAATACCTCTCAAAAGTGTGAACACAACTTTGGCAATCATGGTTATTTATTCTTGGGAGATTACCTCTCTCATCATTCGTCTACTTCCTCACAAACCCTTTTTCTTCTATGGTGCTCGGGGTCAGTGTTTAACTGCTCGAGCTCTCCTTGCTCCAACTTCTTCCCAACGACCATCTTGAGATGGTGACAATCCTTGATGTCATGCACATTTTGCACCACATGTCCCAGTTGTTGCCCTACGTTTGAGCTAGCTTGGGAGAAAGCCGAAATTCGTGAATGTCACCCATAATGCCCTTACGTCGTTTGTTGTGCTTTTTCTAACATCTCCTCAGCCCGAGCATGGTCATAGGCCTTATTCAGAGGTAACAAGAGGTGAGGGGCAGTGCAAACACTGCAGTCCATTATGATGATAATTGCCACCTTACAATGTAAAACACACTATAAACACATTCTCCTCGTAACCTACAAATATGTTTTGCTCAACATGGGGAGTACAGTACTTATGCATGATCCCGAATACAAATTTTTTTTTTTTGGGCAACTAATGTTCAACTCTAAAAAACAATCTCCTTGTATTTACACAGCAAAAACAAAACTGGGTCAAAAAGCACGGAACCTGCTAATCTTCATTGTTAAGAGACTTTTTGCTTCTTCCATCTATAGGCAGCTTCCAAGATCTTGAGATTTGTTGTCTGGTTCTCTTCAGGGAAAAGATAGTCAATGTACTCTTCATAGCTGTACACACAGGAATCATTAGCATTTCCAGCATAACCAGATATATAAAAACTTTTCTTTGGTCCATTTAAACTATAAGTTTAGCCCTTGTTCTAAATACTGAAACCACACCAGGATTAAGCAAATCCCAAATTTGGGGCTGTGGGTGTGTAGTGAGTCTCCTCACGGCTTACCAGTAGCAGTACCTCACAGACCCAAAATTCAGGATTCAGAATGCTCTGCTAAAATTTTGCACAAATCTGTGCATTTTGATGAAAGGCGTGATCATAAAAATTTATGAAAGAAAATACAAAAAGGAATTTGATTACGAACCCAGCTGAGCCATCCTCCGTAACTACTTGCCGCCTCTTTTTCAATTTCTTTGGCAGCTTAGACTGGAATATGCCAACGTCACCAAGCTCGCCAAAAGAACTCTCCATGTTCAACCATTCTTCCAACAACATGGCTCTTTCTTCTTTCAGTTCGGGTGCTGATGTCCTGAAGTAGTTAAATGCTTTCTCAAAAACACCTGATGGGAAAAATATACATGTATGTTAGACTTTTTGTTCTTTTGGGGAAAATAATAGACAACTCATTACCAGGTATAGAGAGCAACAAAGACAAAATATGGTCAGAGGACTTACTTCTAGTCCTCTCAATGCATTTCCTCTTTAACGAGCGTCGATATTCCTCAGCATCATCTTCCGATAACTCTGAGACCCTGCCATCCTCCTCCATTGCAGATGCCTCGAACTTAGCATAGCTGATCCAGACTTTCAAATGCTTTGTACGGTCTAGAAGTCTTTCATACAGCTCTCTTGTTCTATCGAACTCCCCTTCTGATATCTCAAAATCAATGTATGCCTGTTATCATATGAGTTATTATGTTACAACCACTACCAGTTCCAATATTTTTACAGATAACTTTAAAAATGGGCAAGAAAAATGTGCATTGCGCTGCATTCCCAGATATTAGATGATTATTAGCAGGGGTGTCAGGGGTTTGGTTTCGGTTTGGCCTTCTACTAAGCTTTCTAATTTTAAGTTTTTGTTACACCCATATATAAAATTCAAAAATAATTAGACAAAAGCTAAGTTTCAAATAAACATATCGACAGATTGTATACAAAAATTAAAGATTTGGCAAGGAACAAGTATTGGAATAAATGAAATAATTTAGATGTTATGGTTTCGTTATGAATGAGTGTATAAAACAATAAATGAATGGGAGAGTGGGAGACTATAAATTAGTTACTATTTGTAATATAAACTTATATTTAACACATGTACACAAATATAAAACATTTAACATTATTATTGTTTGGAATTGCTATGGCATTGCTAAGTGATTGGCTCAAGGGTAAACCCTAAACTCTAGACCTTCATAAATAAATAAATAATACAAGAAATCCATACACACTACCTACCTTCCACAGCACCTCAGGCATATCCAATGCAGGTTGAGCAATTGCGAGCTCAAAAATAGATCTTGCTCGCTCAGTTTCACACAAAGATCTCTCCAGCTCAGCATATTTGCTCCACGCATAGCAATTTTCGAGAGACCACTCCAAATATTTCTCATACAACTTCCGGCATCTATCCATATTACCAAGTTGTAGTTCAATTTCAATGTACTTCTTAAATATCTGTTTAACAAAAATAGTTAGAGCCGCTGACAAATAATGCTATGCATAAATAAAATACTTAGTACTTACTTAAATACTACCGAACAAAAATAGTAAGAACTACTGACACATATTGTACTACAAAAATCAGTATCTTAGCACTAATTTAAATACTACCTTATCTTTAGGAGCCTTGCCAATGGCGTTGCCTAAAATTAGGCGTGCACCCTTGAGATTCAGCTGCCTAATTTCAAATTGGGCAGCTAAGAGCCAAACTTTTGCAAATGAGAATTTCTCGTGAGGAATTAGCTTTAGGCACTCCCTGAAAAGAATCAAACTAAATGAGAAAAATCTTCAAAGTCCACAGAGAAATCAATCCGCAAGGAAAATAAAAAGAAATTGTGATAATTAAAATGATTGTAAAACGTTAATATGTAGTACCTGTAAGCAATCACAATAATTTAGCTATCACCTCATCACAATTTCTAGTGAACTTAAGACTAAATACAAATATCAAATATGCTTGAAACCAACTACGACAAAATGTCAGCTTTCCTAAATTTTGTTTTAAAATGTACAAGTACTTGAAATATGTCATTTTTTCGTAACTTCACCACATATTTTTTACCCAAAAAATTCAGTATTTCTTTTTATAAAAAATTATAGCTTATCTTTTATTTACGCTAATATTATTACCCAGACTGTGGGTTATTAGTTTCAGTCTCCTTTAATTCACAGGGCATCAAAACCAGTATTCTTTAGTTTATTCTTTACTGTAGTCTCAGTTGTCGAACAACTCTAATCATGTTGCATTATATAATCTATTGTTAATTACAAACGAGGGAGAAACATGAAGCTTGATCACATAGATGAGTGATGGCTACAAGCCTACAAGTATACAACAATGAAATGCAGAATAAAGACTAATTATCTAAAGACCAAATTTTAGAGCTGCAAGGTGTATATTCACATCAAATGGGTTCAGTCTCCAGGACAGGTCTGTCTTCATTGGTCAATTGGTCATATTCATGTAGGTAATCCCACCCCAAATCATTGCAAGAAAACACTGCAAAAACTAATATCAAAATAACAAGAAACTTCACACCTTAGACCATCCAAAACCCACATACTGAAATTAGGAGAATCACTTATGTCACCTCAAGGACTATCCTAAAGTTATTGATGATTTTGGGCTCAGTCTCCATGACAAGTCTGTCTTCAGTGGTCATATGACCTGTATTCATGTAGCCATGTAGGCAATCCCACCCTAAAATCATTACAAGGAAACACTTCAAAAACTAATATAAAAATAACAAGAAACATCACACCTTTGTCCGTCCAAAACTCACCTCCACAAATCAGGAGAATCAATAATGTCACCTCAAGGACTATCCTAAAACTATTGATGATTCCTCTATTGCAATGGCACCATTAACTTCCCCCTGACCCACCCATGCAGATCTTGAAATAATTATATTCCTAAAAGCAACAAAGTGGGCTACAATATTTATCCTGAATGCTTCCAAATACCAGTAATAGGAAAGGATACTAAATATTGCAACCCGAATCAAATTCGAGAATCATGACAGACTAGATCGTCACACCATGTGAAAAAAAAAAAACTACTTACTTTCAACAGGAGCCTCATCAAACCACTCCGACAAATATTGGCGTGATTTATCACAAAATAGTGAAATACTTGTAATATTTTCAAACATATTATTAGTTAATCAAATTCCTCTGCCTTTCTGCAACTTGTTGAAACTTAAAATAACATATACATACATAGAGTGTGCAATGGCATAGAATATTTCATCCTAGTCAGCTCATGCTAATTGCTAACAGATGGATAGACAATAGTTCGAATACTAAAATAAAATAATAACTGAAATGAAGGTTGGTACTTTGTTTCAACAGTTCAACCATATGTTAGTTGCTACACTTGATACATATAGAGATGGAACACTGCATATATAGATGGACCAAGAATACTTGTATCAATGCTCCAATGTTATGCAGTTGGAGTTGTGCCTAACAACTATATGAATTATCATTATCACGGGAAATTGATTTCAATTGTGAAAATTTCATCCTTCCCAAACCCTATTTGAATAAATATTTCCACTAACAAATGCAAGCATACCTATAAACATCTTGTGTATGCTCCATGTCTCCTGCATCGAGTTCTTCGTACAGAGCATAATTAATCCTAAATTGCACGAAAGTACAAACAAACACTGTTATGACTTGTGAAACACGCTTTATCATGCTAGAGTCTAGACACTGATTTTATTAATTAAATCGTCATTTGGTTTCTTACCACAGGTAAATATATCGCTGCCAGTAGCGTTTCTCCTCAGCAGGCGGAACATTAGCAATAGCCCGTTCATAAACTTCTTGAATCCTACCTTTGTTCCCCACACTCTCTTCCAACCGAATATAATCAAACCAGGAATCATAATTCAGAGGGTTCTTTCTAACCTCATCTTCATACTGAAACCTCCTCTTCCCAACTATAGCATCCTCAATCCCTTCTCTGTCCCCATATTGTTTCTAAAATGCCACAAACTTTCTATACAAGGCTTCTGCTCTCCCCTTCGGAATATGGTCGAGTGCAAACTTGTAAATGCACCTCGCTCTCTCGGTCTCCTTACACCTTTCCTCAAACTCAGCAAATGCAACAAACAACAGCTCAGCCTCCTCATCATCAGCCAACTTCTCCACTGCCCGCTCGTAAACATTCCTACACCGACCGACTTCCCCATTTTTCATCTCAAATTTCGCATACCGAATCCAAGCTTCAACCTTTGGATGACACTGCACAAACCTCTCAAAAATCCCCCTGGCACGCTCGACCTCGTTGTACCTGAGCTCAAACTTGATATAGGAAAGCCAACCTTGTTGGTCAGGCATCCAATTCATCCACTTCTCGAAAATCTGCCTCGCACCAGCCACATTGCCAAGCATCTCCTCCATGTGTATATACTTGTACCAAAGCTGGTCCACCCTCGGAAGCAACGTAACGGCGCGATCCCATACATTCCGGGCGTGATTGATGAACTTGTTCTTCATCTCCACTTCCGCGTACTTCAACCACAGGGTGTGGTTCCGGTAATCCACCTCCAGAGCGCGCTCCCAGACAGAGCGGGCTCGGTTGAAGTCCTTCTGCGACTCCTCCCATTGCGCGTACTTGATCCAGACACTCACATTCCACCGCACGCGGCGAATCAGGTCCTCGAACTCCTTCCTCTTCCGCAGACGGTAGTCACCGAGCTCGGTGGGATCGGTGATTTTCTGCTTGGGCGGCCGGATTTCAGCTTCCTGGCGCTCCCGAGCTTCCCGGAGAATCTGCTCGGCGGTAATCTGAACAGGAGCCGGCGTCTTGTTCTTGACCCTGGTCGGTCTGGGAAGCTTGACCTCGGTGTCTTTGCGGGTCAGGTAGCCAAGGCTCGGGTCTGATTCTCTAGAAGAAGCCATGGTTGGGTCCTAAGAAAGTTCAAGGGCTTGTCTGGCTCCCAAAGGAGAACCCTCCTTCTCCTCCTCCTCCTCCTTTGACCGTCGTCGGAGAACAAATGAAGGTCGACGGTTATGGAGGAAATCAGAAGAAGACCTAAACCTATGCGATAACGACGATGGTTTCTTGCTACTACGATATGGGCCCGAAAGATAATCTAAAAAAAGCCCATTGGGCTAATTATTCTGAAACTATTTTATTACTGTATTTATTTATGAAAAAAGGTTCATTTTAATCTATGTACTATTTAAAACGCTTTGGTTTAGTATATAAAATTTCAAGTGTTTTAGAATAGTCCAAAATTGAGCAAAATGATTAATTTTAGTTCAAAGTTGGACAAAAATTATTCGTTTTGGTTAACTTTAAACTGTTTTTAAACACTTGAAAGTCCATTCCGTTACAAATTTCGTCAATTGTTGCGTTCCAAATCAGTCTATTCTGTCACTATATTTAACGGAATGGACTGATTTGAAACGTTTTTGTCCAATTTTGGACGAAAATTAATCGTTTTGCTTAACTTTAAACTGTTTTAAAACACTTGAAAGTTTAGTAATTAAACCGAAACTTTTTAGATAGTTCGTGTACTAAAATGAACCCTTTTCCTTTATTTATTTAAGTTAAAACGATTAGTTTTCTTCAAAAAAAAAAGTTAAAACGATTAGGGAAAAAAACAACTGTAGCAGCGTTGAATTTTTTATTCCAATTTCTGCCTCTGATCTCGCCTTTTCAACTCCGCGCTCATTTTCAACTCATCGCCATTTCCAGAACAGCTTCTTCGACCATACCCATTGGCATCACCAACGGTAAATTTTTCTCAACTCAGTTCAAATTTCGCTACGCCTTCACATTTTCCAGAAATTTTCGAAGAACCAGGCAAAAGGAACTTTTTTGGTAGGGTTCATGGTTGGTTGATTCGGTGTTTGATGATGCTACATGTTTCTGGTAATAATGTGAAAGCGATTAATTTTAGAATGCATATGGTTTTCCTGCTATAGAACTTCATGGAGTGCCGCTGAATCCATTTTCTAGCTGAGCTGAGTCGATAGGTAGAACCATCAATAGTTTGTGCATTTACCTCAAATACCCACATTCTTGTTCGGATTAAAATTACTTCTTTTTTTCTCTCTGTGTAGCCAAAATGGTGGGGATTGTGGATTTTGGAGATAATCCCAGTGTCCCCAAGTTGATGGAGTTTCTAAGGACTGCTTTTCGGCCTATGCATTTTGATAAAGTGGAAGAGATTTTGATTGCGAGAGAGAAGAAATGGAATGTCGAGACGGAACAATTAAAGGAAGAGAATGATACGTTGAGATTGGATAAGCTTGTTGCTGAGGCTGATCTGAATGAGCTGAATGAGCTGATTGTTCTAGTGGATAGAGATAGGAAAGCCACTCAAGAGAGGGTGAGGAAGTTGTTGGAGGAAATGCACTTACGAGGATATGGGGGGTCAGAGGTTACCGAGCTTGCTGCAAAGATAACTAAACTCGAGAACGATAAAAATACAGCTGAGGCTGCAGCTGCTTTCTGGAAGAACAAATGTGAGAATTTAGAGGCACGGGTGTCACAATTGGAAAATGATGCACGGCTGTTGCTGGGGTTGGAGCCTCCTATTCTGAACAACAATAGAGTGGATTTGGGTGCAAATGGCACAATTCCTGAAAATGGTAATTCTAATTTTGGCCATGTGAAAATCGAACAGGATGTGTTTAACTGCAATGAAAGCACATGCCCAGTTGGAACCCCGATATCTCATTCTCCAATGGCAGAAAATGATAATTCACATGATACAGGTATCTTGATTGTTGGTTGTGTTCTGCATAGGCTTGTTTGCATTCTAATTATAATTGTATTTTAGATTTGCCTGTAATCTGATTCACTAGAATGATTTGACCTCCCAGTTGTGACCTACTTAAGACGTGTCTAAGAACTTCTTATTTGATTTTCATTGTTGTGATGAAAAAACTATGTCTATAGGAGCTTCCTATTTCCAATGAGTTTTGGTAAAGAATTCATGTAGCTGAACCTCTCTTAAAAAAATGCCTTGATTGCTGTTGTTGGTGAAAACCTATTAGTGGATGGGAACTAGGTGCAAAACCAGTTTTTGTGCTCATGAATATCTTGAAAGATGAACCTAATTTAAGAATGAACTATTACCAGTTAATTGCATAATATTTCTGAGTAGATTTTTTAATTGTAAAATGTAAGATATTTGTCTTAGCAAGGATGGGCTAATAGCAATATCTGTTTCATTTCATGGAGACAGTGAGGAAAATAACATCAGCATATTAACGTTTGTTGGAAAAATAATAATATATATATATACAAAGATTTTGACAGTTACTGCATATTTCGTTTCAGGTGACTGGGAGCACAAAGGTCGTGTTTTTGTTGAAATTAGTGACAGTTACGATGATTGCGATGTGGCAACCATTTTGCCTAAAAGTCAGATGACTAGTAATAAATCTCTAAAAAATCCGCATTCAAAATCGATGGATATAAATAATGGGAGCTTCACACAAAAAAGAAAACAAGATCTAGTTATTGAGAACAATTGTACTGATGACAATGCTCAACCCAGCAAACAAATGTGTCTTCGAGATCTGAGATTGAGCGAAGAGCAAATGACAGCAGAAAGAACCTCCCAAAGTCATAGGACTCCTTTTGTTTTGGACAGGCCTCATTGTGATACAGGGGACAGTGATAGTTCCTCCTCCTCAGATAGTGATCAGTTTGTTGATGAATATAGATATAATGATGTAAAAAAATTTCGAAAATGGAAGGATGAGGTTGGATTGCTTTTAGCTTTCCAGAAGGACCCTGAATTATGCATGGATGCTGTTTGTGCTCTCTATAGGCAAGAAATATTGCCTAAGAGCTTAACATGTACTAAGCATCGAGGATTTGTCCAGTCTGATGCCCTAAGGTATGACTAAACAAGCAATCTTCACGGTGAACTGTTTCAGAAAGATTAATCATATTACTATCTGTTTTTTCTTTACATGTTATTGTTAATTGTTAAAAGCATATAGCTTGTCGAGTTGTGTTTGTAGGTAGAAGAGTGCTTAGTCATGTTAATGCATATGGTTACATTGCTTAAATAGGATGTAAAAGATATGAAGTACCCTTTAGTAATCACACGTTGCACCATTTTTTATGCATTTGGAGAACTTATACATCTTCTGCCTCATCCATGCATTATCTTATGATCTAAAAGTTTCTGTGCATATTGGTTTCAGGGGATCTGAGTTGGCTAAGTTTCTCATAGATGGGGATCAACGAAGTAAGCGGAGGAAATCTGTCGAGGAGTTGGAGGAGCATGACAAGAAAGGTATTAAAGATTGCCAGGAGATAGCTTCTAAATTTAACCACTATGTGCAATTGTTTGATATATTCAAGAATCGGGAAGATCCTCTATTCCCGTAAAATGAATATCTTGACATTATGGCTACAAAAATTTCAGTACCATTGCTGGAAGCATATGTATGAGTGGGTAGTGATATAGTTCAAGATTCTGTATGTGTGTATGCTTGTTGTTGTATAAAATTACATGCATAGTTGGACAATTAGAGCTTGGGTTGGTAGTTTCTGTTTCTTCTTGCAAACATCCTTGTATGGAGGCTTTCCTTTTGTTAAACTAATTGTTAAGCTGATGGGCAGTCTTTAACTCTTTGTTAACAATTATTTTCCTTGTGCTGTGGGTACGTCTTTTTCTTGCTTTGAGATTGAGTTTGAATTCATATTCAATGTAGAGGCTTGCAAGTGTGGTTTGATGATATCATGTGTGTCATGATGATATAATGAGTTCAAATGATGATTTTATTCACTACATGGTGATGTAAAAATAATGTCATGATGACATGGTATTGGTGGCCATTGATGATGTCACCATCTTAAGAGCTTTGAGGTGCTAGGGCCTTGGAAGTCGTCGGGAGACCAAGTCTAATTAAGAGGTTGTCCCAAAGGGTACCATGTCTAGGACTTTCACGCGTACTTTTTGCTTATAGACAAATGGTATTTTTATTAATACTTGAAGGGCAATAAAAAGTACAAGGTGAACCAAAGATAACAAATACAAGAAAAGTGAGATCGGATTTGTACACCAAGACTTGAACGAGCGAGAGCTTGTTGAAGAGCTGCATGGGCTAGTGAATAGGGAGTAAATGAATCTCTTGATCCTGAAGAAGGTGGCTTGAGCAGATTCAAATGAACCTTGGAATCAGCTTGTTTCATGCTAGCCAAATAAACCAAAGTGTTGTAGGGCAAATAGCTAGTCATGCTTTTCGGGCGGGCATCATTTGGGTCAGAGATCAAAGGTGGCCATTGGTAGATGAGTGATGAGCAACTACTTGGCATGCCGGAGGGAACATGTCACCATGAGAGGATAAAATTTCAAACTAGCGCAGCTACATTTTAGGAGAGGAGGTTGATACCTCTCCGAGTGCAAAATCGGATTGAGTGCTAGGTTTTTAGTTGGTCAGCTTCAATGGATTGAAGCTCCTCAATGACTTCCACTTCCGTTCCACAAGCTCTGGCCCCTAGTTCCTTGCAAAATGTCCATAGTTTAGTTGTTGTTTTGGAAGGTGATACTTTAGTATTGCGGGTTGAGCAATGCTTTGGTAGGGTTGAGGATTTTGTGAATGTGAGATGTTGGGAGGCTGCATGAGAGGATAGATGTTGAACGAGGTATTGAGAATCCAAATTATGTAGATTTTGATGAGGCAGGCATGATGAATGTGTCTCAGACATTAAACCCCTTGGAAACTGTATCGTCTTTGGTATACTGGGCAATTAGTTGTTCATTATTGGCGGCAATAGCTAATTCGTTATGTTGGGTTGAAGTATTTAGGTCTCGAGATTCGAGGCCCAACAGAGTGGGCGAGGTTGTCCCTTCCTATATTAGATGATTAAGGCTTGGAGTGTCAGGTGTCCCTTCTAACATTGTCTCGATTACGAGTGCCCAGATTAAGAATATCTTGAATATGAATGTCCTGAATACGGTTGTCTCGATTACGAATGTCCCAAATACATTTGTCTCGATTATTAGTGTCTAGATATGTCTCAGAATAAGAATGTTCCGATTACGGATGTCACGAATAAGAATGACCCGAATACGATTATTCAAATATAATTGTCCCAATTACGATTATTTTGATTTGTGAGCATTTGGTCAAAGCTAGATACTACCACATAATTTATTGGTGCAAATATTGAGTTTTCTTTGCATATTATTTTTTTGGTTAAATTGTTTTGTCTCTCATGGACTAGATTTTTATTTATTTATTTAGTCATATGTCTTACTTAACATATGATTTTGGTACTTAATTTTATTTTGTATTTTGGCCCCATAACCCAGTTATAACGCGTTGTCTACCGCCACATCATCAATGTCTGCACTCAACATGCCACGTCACATGGTAAATGCCACGTCACCACCTAGACACCCATTAATTGAAACACACCATCTTGGCCATGACTGCCTCCTACAAATATGTGTGCACTTCTAGCCCCACAGATTCATGAAATTATTTGGTAAGACGTAATAATAATCTCTAACAGAGGCACCACCACCATTTCATATTGGATTAAGGTTAGAAATAGTCAATGTATTATTCAAAATGTTTGGGTGTAGTCATTGTACTATCAAGTGTTTAACTTTATTCCAAAGTTTAGCGAACTGATTGTTTTTAGTCCAAAATTTGAAGAAAACGTTTGACGGAAGAACATTCCGTTAATTACGCTGATGTGGACTACCTGAAAAGGTCGTTGTATCATGATCAATTAAGTAGAAGTGTTTCCAAAGCCCTGGAAAACCACCACCCACCACTAGTTGGAAAGGTCGCCGTTGATTGTCGTTGCTACGAACCAAACAACACTACGCCGGAGCCCTCCCTAACGCTCTCGGGAAGGAGCAAACCCAAACCATCTCAGTTCGTCCACCCTTCTCGAAACCTTGATTAACCATACCTTCAAACCACTGCTCACCAACACGACCCACACACAACGCGAAATCACACTGAAAACCGCCTAACAAATCCTAACCCTAGGGGATTCTCAATTGAGAGAAAAGGCCGTTGCTTGATGACCTTTCGCAATGCTAAAAGTGAGAAACTATAAATTGTTCAGATAATTAACACTATTATTAGTTAAGACGTGAAAACAATGAAATGAAATAGAGACCCGAGCATACCTGAGTTAGAACACTAGTTATAAAGAAAAAGAAAAATCTTCATCATTGAATTTGTCAATTTTCCTTGCACTATCAAGCTATCAAACAATACCAAAAAATAATGCAATTC
The DNA here is from genome assembly GCA_036897625.1 of Pelargonium cotyledonis. Lineage (NCBI taxonomy): Eukaryota > Viridiplantae > Streptophyta > Magnoliopsida > Geraniales > Geraniaceae > Pelargonium > Pelargonium cotyledonis. Next base: position 18,094 of record JAYMTA010001563.1, read on the forward strand.
AAGCATCATTTACAATTTTTCTTTACACACAGAACAAAATAAAACAAATGATAGAGCTATATGACATAGAAGTCAGTCATGTTGCCCAAAATATGGCCCAGCTTTCTCAAGCCGACATCAAAAGGACAAACCATGGCGACTACTTGTTATCATCTTACTTACTCGTCTTTTATTATACGGAGTAGTATTTTTTTGTTCTACATTTGAATATACAATCTCACGATATTTGCTTCCAAATGAATAATTAATTAATTACTTCTTTTGTTTCACTTTTTTATTATTGTAAAATTTTGGTTGTCATATAAATTGAACATAAATTATCAATAATACTATACAATTAAATTGGTTATATAATTTTAACTAATAAATTATAAAGAGTGGAGTGAATTGTTGGATCTTCAATTTTTAATAATGCATCGTCATTTTATTGACATTCTAATAACCTAACTACTCTCTCCGTCTCAAAATGAGTGTCTTGTTTCCATTTTTTGTAAAAATTAAGAATTATAAGATAATTTAGTTTGTTTCCAATATAACCCTCACTTTTCCTATATGCACCCCATGTGCAGATTTGTCCATGTGCATAAGTGATAAGAGGTAATATGGGAAGAACACTAATATAATAACATAAAAATAGAAACAAGACACTCATTTTGGGACAAAAAAATTAGACAAACAAGACACTCATTTTAAGACGAAAGAAATATTATTTAAGGTTAAACTCAAATATATACACATATACACTCAACGTCGCACACACAAACAAACGCGAAGAAAGTATAATCATAAGTAATTCTATAAAGATTATATTTTTATAACTATAAAAGACCCAATTTAGTTTTACTGTCCTTGAGATCCCATATCCGACTCAAATAAAGATTAATTTGAGCGTGATATGATTTATAGTATTGAATTCGTGTTGATCGCATACCCGTTTCAATTAATTTGGCCTATTAACTTATAAACTTTAAAGACAAAAACTATTATAAATTGATATTTTGAAACTTAATCAACTATTTTTGGCGAATAAAAATTAAGAGATCAAATTGGGTTCAAGAATTAGGAATAAAAAACAAATCAAATAAAAAGTAACCAAGAGACATGTTAATTGTTTGAATGAAAGTTAACTGGTTTGTGGACCTATCTGAGCCTGAAGCCACGTGGTCTGACGGTGGGCTCATCTAACTACGCTGGGTCGACGTGGCCCAACCGACGTCACATGTGAATACACTTTTTTATAACGCACATAAGGTGTGGCACTCTCTGCTCCTCAAATCAAATGTACTGCACCAATATCCAACAATAAATATATAATAAAATAAAAATAATTGGCTGCTCATTTTCTAATTTCTTTTCGTCTGAAGTTATTTATATATCATCAAAAATCAAAATTCA
>JAYMTA010001564.1:0-19481 GCA_036897625.1 Pelargonium cotyledonis
TATATATATTAATTTTAATAGTTGAATTGTATTTTTTATTTTGACCACTTCAATGTTTTTTAGCAGTTAGGTGGTCCGTGGCATTGTTCAGCATTTTGCTTTCATACAAAGGATTTGATGGATTTTGATGAGTATGAATATTTAGAGAAAACTGTTGAAAATCCTGAACTTGAGAATGTGAAGGAATCTGTGAATGGTAGTGAGAAAAATGGAAGAGAGAAGGATCGTAGTCGAAGTTCGAAGCATAAGAGTGATGAGAATGACGACGACCCCCATCACTCCAAGCGCTCAAAATATGGAGACGAGTCTCGTGAACATGACTGGCACAAAGAGCGGGGCGCGTCACGTCACCGTTCACGGTCCAAAGATGTAGAGAGAGATCGACACAGGAGTAGCAGGGAACATAGAGAAAAGGACAAAAATGGTCATAGGGAGGAGAGAAATGGGAGAGACAAGGACAGGGATAGAGGCAAAGAGCGGGATCGTGATAGGGAAAGAAGAGAGCGTGATCGAGAAAGTGAAAGAGAGAAAGAGCAGGAGCGAGAGAGGTCACGCCGAAGCAGAAGTCGATCAGAGAGGCATCGTAGTGAACGAGATGAGAAAGAAAGAGAGATTAGTCGAGACAGAGAGGTTAGAGAAAGAGAAAGAGAAAAAGAAAGGGAGTTACGAGAACGGGAGAAAGAAAGCAGGTATCCTCTAGTTCCATTCTATTTGGATCTTTTCATCAATTCATCTATTACATTAAGTTCTAGAGTGATTTTAACTAATGTTTCATCAAGATAAATTGAAATGTTTTGTATTCTTTGCATAATAAAATGCTAGTATCAATTTAATTACTATACATTGTATCTGCTTGTGTCCCTTTTTTCTTGGAACTGTTAATGGCACTTCTTATCAGTCATTCTTACCAACAAATTTGTAACAAATTTGTGTAGTTTATTGTCAGCTCTGAAGGAGTTGAAACCCTTAGGAATTCGTTTTATTAATTTGTAGCCAACTTATTTGGCTAGAAACGTTGGTTCGGACTTTCAAGAAATAATTACCACAACAATGTCCAATGAACTGAACATTTGAAAGTGTCAGCAATTCTGCTCGTTTCCTAGAAGTTTGGATTCAAAAGAAATGTTTAGTACTTAAATCTTGGTTGTTAGAATAAAAATGCTTTGCGAAGATGCCAATTACCTCATTCTCAAGGTCGTCACCATGTCCATCAGTCCATGTGTATTGTATTCGGTTCTGGGGAGGTATTAGAAGTTCATTTGACTTTGGGATTGATCAATTTACTTGCCTACTAAATAACCAGTACTGCTTTATACGTGCCTTTTCTTTTGATAGGTGGTGCTTGTTCTGGGAAATCGTAATACTATTTTTAAGTCTCGCTTGTCCTTCAAGTGGCGCATTGGGCTATTGTAAGGGCAAGGGGGATTTCACTCTATATTTTATTTGCTATATCAATCTTTTTGGTGTATGACATAGAGAATAGTAAACCTTCTTGCAGTTGAAAAGTTACCCATGATATGATGTGTCATGTACACAATCTGCTGGACAACAAGTTACAGGATGTCCTCATGTCCACTCATTACTAACAATATGATAGTATTTTTTTTTTTATAGTTAAAACGTAGAAAGTTTTATTACTTTTTTCATGTGATTATGTTAAGAACTACACCTTTCTTGAACTGTTAGCTTTTGAAGGTATCATGATGTTTAAGCCCGGAATGTTCATTTTTCATTCCTGTTGTGTGGTTTTTAGCTATTGAGTTCATGCCAAAATTGTGAATCTGGATGCTAAAAGAATTATTGTGTGATGTTCCATATTTCAGTGGAAATTGTTTCCATTAACGATACATGGAAAGTATTATTATTTATATATCCTTCTTTTATGTTTGCGGGGTTGTTAATTGATTGAGTGCATTATGTTCATATCATGCGTCGGTCTTCATTTTTAATGTGATCATTCTGCACAGGAATGTTATATGTCTCTTAGCATTAAATGTTTTTGGTACTGCTTCCATAATGAGTTTGATTAGCTGTTCTAATAGATTATAGAGATAATCACTTGAATGCTTGTGTTGGCAGCATCTGTGTTGTGTGAGCCAGAGTCATGTCTTGGTTTTGGTTCAGCCAGGGGGGAATCTACTCTTGATACGTTTAGAAGTTAATATATCTTACTTTTTCTGCATCCTCTCATAACTGGAAAAGCTTGTAACAATATTTGTTCCTGATAATGTCACATCATTGGAACCTCCATTCAAAACAAGAAGTACTTTTGGATCAATGGTTTTAATATTCTATTGCTGGATGTATAGAGAAGTGTTGTTGATGGACTTCGACCCCATTGTTGGATGTATAGAAAAGAGTTGTTGATCTATTTGTTGTTAAATGTTTAGGGAAACTATTTGCTCATCAATATATCTTGCACATGCCATATGGAACTTTGCATTTTGGCTGTTTGTCTTGATATATGTTTCTGTTTCCATTGTTAGACGCGAAGACCCCCAATTTTTGAGGTCCTTATTTTGCCTTGTTTTGTACCCAGCCCATTTTTTTTACAAGTTGTGCTGAAATAAATCTTGTATAAACTTTCCTTTTTTGAGATACTCTTGCTCTCCTCTTTTTCTTTAAGTGTGCTTCTTCTCACTTGCTTAACGGGTTTTGTACTATTACCTAAACAAGTTCTTTCAGTAGTACTTCTTTAGTTTAGCACTCTTTTAGAAGTCTTAAAAATTCTGAATATTGAACATTAGATTCTGGGAACTCGCAGATATGCTAGAGCAGTCTTCAGATGGTCTTTCTGGCAATTGGGCCAGGCCCAGGAACTCAGGTCATGGGTTTTAAAGTCTTCCTAGACTTTCTGGCTTCTGTTTAGAAGCTTGCATTGCAAGATTTCGGGTGTGAATGTTGGAGGTTTTTGACCTGGGTGGTGATGTCATGTGTTGATTTTTGGTATTCCCCACCTCTGAACTCAGTTGCTTAATTTTATTTATTCTGTTGCAGAAATGCTGGTGAGGGAGTGATGGGCTTTGCTTGAGAGAAGCACTTCATCTCTGATGCTTGTGGGAAATTCAGTGTTCTGTGGGCTACAAGATTGGCCATATTTCTTTTGCAGGATATATAAATTGATATTAATATGTTCACTTGCTTGTGCTGTGAAGTTTTTTGGTTTTAGGTTGCCATAGTGCTTCCTGTTGCCTTGCTCAGCTGGATTTAACAATCATAGAGAAACTTGTTATAGTTGAGTCCAAGTTTTGTGTGAGTGTGAGACTGATTGCTTATAGGGTCCTGCTTGGGTTTTGTTTATGAAGCCATAGATTTCTGGAAAGTTTCCCTTTTAATGCTATTTGATGTGCCATTTTTTAACAACACTCATACAGTTTGCACATTGTGGTAGTTCATTTTCAAATACTCATCTTCCACAATGTCTGTCACATTCTTGGCCAAAAGTTTCTTAGGTTCCGGGCATCAATTTTTTTATAATAAAACTTTGAAGTTTGTTTTTTAATCTATAATCATACGAACTTGAACAGGGTTGCTTGTTTTGCATCTTTGCATTTGTGTTATGATCATATGTATCGTTATAGTAAAAATTCATCTGCCAAAAAGATTCAGTATTTATATTTTTCTGTAGGTAAATTGCTCTATTTGCTTGTACGTGTACATGGCCATTCACTCCCTATGTGTTTTATCACCCTCAATGTGATAAGAATCTAGGTAGCGTTTGGATCAGAAGTATTGGTCCTTTTGGAATTGGAGCGGGAATGAGAATGAGATTCCCATTCTAAGGCTATTGACTAAAAGTGTCATAATCCAAACATGAAGAATGATAGCCTCATTCTCATTTCCATTCTTGATTCCCATTCCTGAACAAAAAATATAATCCAAATGCTGCCCTAGTATCTTCAGTTCTTACTCCAGAGTGTTTATATTTTTTGTTGCATTCAAACCTGTACTCTTGATTAATATTTCTTAATGGTTAACATAGTTGATTTAAAGACCACGGGTGATAGGAAGTAGCTTTTTAAATCATTTCCACTGCTGATATTGACTTTATACTTAATGGGTATATTGAAATGCATGTCTTTATCAGGTTACGAACAGATGCTTTTAGGTTTTTTGTTACTACCAACTGTACAACTTCATGAGGCTGCTACAATTTAATAATAGGTTGTCTGTTTAAAGAGAGAGCATCTTTTGTCTATGTTCCCATTTTCCTTATTTGCAACATCATACCCCAGGTTGGTTCTTGTTAAATTTAAAGATGCGAATTGCCAAGTTTCTTAATACCACCGACTGCATAAATCTGTCCTGTAATGTTGACTTTATGTAGTTCCCTGCAGGGTTATGTTACATGGAGTCCGCCCTTTTACACATAACGGAGCTACCATTTTGGGATTTTTATATTTGACAAATTGAGACATTTATGTGACATTAAAATTATATTCAATGGGGCCAAAAAATTTCAATGTTGACTAAATGTTATGGTGTCTTGATTTGTTTCTCACTGAAGTTATGTTTTACAAAATTTATCAATAGTTAAAGAATCTGGTTTGATCCTTTTATGTTAATATCCTTGTAGACGGCTCAAGGAGAAGAAGGAAGAAGTGGCGGAGCCAGAGGCTGATCCCGAACGAGATCAGAGGACAGTGTTTGCTTATCAGGTAATTGGGATATGTATGACCAATGGGTGGCTTTCTCTTGCCATCTGTTTTGCTTTTTCATTGCATGAACTATGAATACTTACTCTAGCATTTTGGGAAACATTTTTGACAGATTTCTTTGAAGGCGGATGAAAGAGATGTATACGAGTTTTTCTCGAGGGCTGGCAAGGTTAGTACTTCCATGATAACTAGGTGCTTGGGTTGGGCAAATCTGTAGACATCCATTAGAGGAAAGAAACAGCTGTATAAAAAGTCTTTTGTGAGGATGGTTACACACACTAAATATAAATATGGCATCTATCATCAAAATATTTTCGTTCTTTTGAAAGGAGTTACTGTGGAATGAAGGGAATATTTTATTTCTGTTTTTCCTGTATGAGCAGGTAAGAATGATTTTATTCTTATTTTGTCTATACATGTGTGGCCCAAACTTTACAGGTGCGAGATGTACGCCTCATAATGGATCGCAATTCAAGACGATCTAAGGGAGTTGGGTATGATAAATCAACCTTCCATGCATGTTCATATATTTTTAATACATAGTCAATTAAGCTTTTATATGAAAGAGGAAAACTGTTTATGAAGTGCACATACAACTATAGAAAGGATCATAACTATAAACAGACACTAGGAAAATGTAAGGGTTGTTTATCTATTTATAATTAGTGGGTTAAAAGATCACTTCAATCTGTCGTACTCATTTCAGAGAAGCATTTGAAAATTCAATTAAATAAATGTTCTGTTCTCACATAAGTAAAAGTCCATAAGCATAATATCTTATGCTTGTGATTATCTATCTTAATCTTGGGAGGTTCTCTTGAAAAAGATTTTCCGTATACTTAGCGCTTCCTGAATGTTAATTTTTGCTTTGCTGATTTTGAAAAATAAAAATTTGCATGTATTAGCCGTAGGAAGTTTTATTTGTGGCTTAGATTATAATGCTTGCATTTTATTTCTTGATTAATAATATTGTTCCAAACATCTATAATGTTTTGTGCAGAGTACATGTTATAATGTAGGACATGATGAACAGGAAAAATGTAGCAGCATTTTTAATTATGTAATATCGTCACTAAAATGTTTTAAACTTTCGTCGTTGATTATTCTAGTTATATTTGCAGGTACATTGAATTTTATGATGTGATGTCAGTCCCTATGGCCATAGCACTCTCTGGGCAACCTCTTCTTGGTCAACCTGTGATGGTTAAACCATCAGAAGCTGAAAAGAACTTGGTCCAATCAACTGCAGGTGTGGCTGGAGTATCGGGTGGGCTTATAGGGCCCTATTCAGGGGGTGCTAGAAGGCTTTATGTTGGCAATCTACATTTCAATATAACAGAAGATCAGCTTCGTCAGGTGAGAATTACTTGTCATATTTTTTGAAATAATATGGACGGAAGTCTGTTGATTGAAATTTTCTTGAGTACCCGTGCCGTTCACTTTGGCTAAGTTGATGCAGAATGGAAGAATCTAAGAAAAAGGAAAGTCTTAGGCCTAAAAAATATATGTTGATTGTTTGAGGACCTACATGAGCCTTTAATGGGTCTTTAGGAAACACCTAGTCTTCTTTTACACTCCGTTATACATATAGCCTTTAAAGGGTCTTTAGGAAACACCTAGTCTTCTTTTATACTCCATTAGAATTCTTGGATTTCATATGCAATCCTGGATTTGAGCCAAACCTCATGTTTGGATGCACAAAGAATTTGATTTTGCCTCAAATATGTTAAAATTCAAAACATGCCTACAACATGAGATTTCAAATGACAACTCTTACCTTGTTATTTAAAATTCTATAGTTTTGCAAACACTATCTTTTATTCGAAATACAACATTTCAATTCCCAAATCTCAAATAATGAATTTCAAATCAAATCCAAGAATCCAAAAACAATCTTAGGTTCTTTATTTTAGCATGCAGTTAATTTGTTAACTTTCTATAATTTAGTATTTTTTTTATTTGTGCCTACCTTGGGATCATTTTTATATGAATATCTATCTAGTGAACTCTCTCATTGGTCGGATTTCATTCATAGTTTTTCTTTTGTTATGCGGTTGGTTTTCAGGTTTTTGCACCTTTTGGTATTGTTGAATTGGTACAGTTACCTCTTGATGAAAGTGGGAATTGCAAAGGTTTTGGCTTTGTCCAGGTTAGTATTATTGTTGAAGCAGATTAAAGCTGCTGTGTTCTGCTGTATATGTTTATGTACATAAATATGATATATGGGATGGATGTTGTTGATTCTTCTAGTGCTATACTTTGATTACTAGGTTTAGTAAACTCATAAACTTTATGAAATGAAACAGAGACCTATAGAATACCTATATGATGTTTTTGCTGCCTCAGACATATCTTAATATCCCAGTGACATGTTCTGACCTATAAAATTTCTCATGAAATTGTTGACTCATTTAGTTTATGTTTTCCAGTTTGCGCGTCTTGAGGATGCTAGAAATGCACAAAGTTTGAATGGACAGCTGGAGATTGCTGGTCGTGTAATTAAGGTAATTTTGTTGATTTTTATTCTTGGGAATCAGTACGTACATTATGCTGAGTTCTGGTCTGTCTTGTTTATTGATGAAGAAGTACTGTGTTGTACTTTTTTTAGTGTGGATACTACTATAGCCACCTTCATTTAGTTGATAATCGCCTTTAGTCATACTTAAGTTGAATGTCATACAAAAGTGGTCTTTATTCTTGTTTATATTTTTGAATATGTATCTTAAGCATGTATATCTGTAATATATGGTGGACAAGTTGGAAGCCAATTAAAACAATTCCTTTCATACCAAAATGAGTGTTCACTTTCCCAATTTAAATAAAATTTAAGGATAAGTGTAGTTATGATAAGACTTTTCCCTCTTATACCCTATGTGATATTGTTGTAACCAACTCAAGGGGATCTAAATAATTTATTTATTACATATTGTTGATATTTCATGCATAACTAACTAAGCAAAAAAGAGAAGTGGACACTGAATTTGAGACAATTTTTGTGTGTAGAAAGTGGACTTTCATTTGGGATGGGGGGAGTATTATTTTTGTTGATCTGCGTGTATATGGGATTGCAGGATATAGGATTCTTTACTCGCTTGACTTTAGCAAACATTTTATATGCTCCATCCGTCCGAAAACTAGTGTCTTGTTTCTCTATCATTTTGTTCCAAAAAGAGTGTCCTCTTTTCTTTCTTTTTTAGGAAGTTGGCTATGCATGAATTCTCAACATATCTCTATAATAAGTTACTTAGAACTCCTTGAGTTTGTTGCAACAATACACACGAGATACAAGAGAAAATTTCCAATGCTAACTAACTTCTCATTCAAGACACTGAATTTGGGACTAGTTATTTTTATCCTAATGAGGTTATAGTGTGTATTATGTTATTTTCTGCTACCATTCCAGAAGCATTCTCATTACTATTGCTTCCTTTTTTCTTGGTGGCAGGCATTGTATCCGTTTATTGGTTGATTAATGTTTTTATTATAGAGTAACAAAATGTGCTCTTTTGATATATGGCGGAGTAAAGATATGAGCTTCTTATTTTGATGCATGAGATACTATTTTTCTATATGCCATTGATCAAGTTGCACAGACAATAAAGCTGCACACTCGTTTAGCTACTTTCTTACAATTACATAATTTGAAGTTTATATATGGTAAATTATGATTTGAAGTGTTTGCTCTTTCATTTTCTAGGTGTCAGCTGTTACTGATCAAGCTGGAATGCAAGATGTTGGAGCCAATGCTGCTGATTTTGATGACGATGAAGGGGGTGGCTTGGTTAGTAGTTAGCAAATTTGCAATAATCTTCTGCTTCCTTTTTGCTTCCAAGTTGATCTTGTGCTTTTCAATAATCCTGCATATCTGATAAATGTTTATTTATTTATTATTATTTTCAACTCAGTCTCTAAATGCACGCTCTCGAGCACTTCTCATGCAGAAGTTGGATCGCACTGGCACTGCTACAAGGTTTTCTTCTACCTTAATGGTTAACTCTTTTTTTAATTCATCCTCTTGATCTCACATCTGTGTCATTTGTCTGCAGCATTACTGGTTTAGGTACTTCTGCTGCCAATAATGCGGGTCTTACCCTACCAACAGCACCGATACCGGGAGTGGCACCTTTGGTTTCTCCACTTGTTAATCCACTCCTACCATCTGCTATTCCATCTCTTGCTGGACTTCCCGGGGCAGGTCTTCAACTACCTGCTGTTCTTTCTGCAGTTGATACAATTGGCGTTCCAAGCGAATGTTTGTTATTGAAGAATATGTTTGATCCTAAAGTAGAGGTTGGTCGTTCATGCCTTGTCTTGGAAGTTTCTTTTTAATTCTTTTACTTTGTCGGGAAAATTCATAGTTGTATTTTCTTCTCTGGGCAGACGGAGCCAGATTTTGAGTTGGATATTAAAGAAGACGTGCAAGATGAATGCTCAAAGTTTGGAAACTTGAAGCATATCCATGTTGACAAGTAAGTGTGTGTGCGAGTACTGATTAATATTGATGTTTTGACTGTGCATGATGTTGAGTAAGAAGGAAAAAAATAAGATGGAGATGTTTATGTCACAGCAAATACTTTGCACATCCTTTTGTTTGCCATCTAATTATTTCTTTTCCTTTTGGGTTCACTAGTGTAGAATATGAAATTGTACCTGTTCTCAAATAGCAGCAATTCATGCATATGGGCTGTGCTGCACCTTGTGCTAATTGACCTCATATTTATTATCTTAGCTCATGCTAACACATTTGCTAACTGTTCCAACATGATAATTCCAGATTTTTGGATCCGAAAAGGCTAAATCGAGTTAGGTTGTTTAAGGGTAGTATAGGTAGTTATCCATTGCCACAATTTATTACGATTATCAATGTGTACCAGAGAATGATCCATATGATCCACTCAAAGATTAACTGTTTTGACTCTATGAATGATTCTAGTCTATACACCGAGTTAGGTAGCTTCAAATGTTCTAATCTGGCTGTTTTTTTATTGTTCCTATGTTACAGAAATAGTGCTGGTTTTGTGTACTTGCGATTTGAGAATACACAATCTGCAATGAATGCACAACGCTCTCTTCATGGAAGATGGTTTGCCGGGAAGATGATCACTGCAACATACATGGTAAAAACTCAATCTTGTATAAACTCTATTTACCCTACTTTTCACTGACGAAGCGAGAAATGAAATCATATTCTTTTCATGTTGGCAGCTGCCGCAGATGTACGAGGCTCAATTTCCAGAAAGCAGATAGGAGTATGGGAGTTTTGAATGTGTGGGCTGTTTTGAAATCTAAAGTAGTAGAATGAGTTTAATATCATTGTTGATACTTGAATATGGTAATTTTCTGGAGTGGGTCTATATAATGTAACAATAAGACTCAAAACATAAAAGCTTATTATATTGTTGTTGCTTTTAAGCAATTAAACTGTTACAATTACAGTGCCTTTGTTCTCATTTATGTCTTCAGCTTCTCATTTTATATAAAAAATTGTAATAAAATATGGATAAGTTTGGTCAAATTTAAATTGGAAAAATGTTCAATTTAGTCCATGAATTATGCAAAACGTATTGATTTAGTCGTTCAACTTTTAAGTGTTTCAGAATAGTCCAAAGTTGGACGAAAATGTTTGACGGAAAGACATTTCGTCAAATAGGGAGATGGAATCCGTTAGTTGTGCTGATGTGGAATTAGTTCACGTCAGTGCACATGACAAAATCCGTCTTTCCATTTGACGGAATGTTCTTTCGTCAAACGATTTGCTCAAATTTTGGACTAAAATTAATCGTTTTGCTCAATTTTGAACTATTCTAAAACACTTGAAAGTTGAGGGATCAAATCCAAATGTTTTGTATAGTTCAGGGTCTGAATTGAACTTTTTCCATTTAAATTTAAGGGGTAATAACACAAATTCTCATTTTTGCTAATATTTTCCACAAATGTGCCTAATTATAAGCAATTCTATATTCTAAGGTGTCCTTTGGTTCAAGGTTTTTAAAAAACAATGGATTTATGAGAATGTAATACAGGAATGAAAATTACTAGAAAGCTAATAATATTAAGTTAAACTTTAGAAAAATGTGAAAAATTACATGTATATCTTTTTTTATTATCATGTTTGTTACACAAATTTTCACGAGGCATTGTAAATTTCGATTGAGATAAATTTATTTTTTAGTTCAAAAGTGTAACATTTAATATACACGTATATTAACATACTTTTTTATTCTAATAGTACACATTTTTTATTAGACAATCTTTGTCGCTCTCATAGTGCTACACGAGAAAAAAAAATGGTATAATTATAGTATAATATATGTTTTGTGAATAAATACATAAAAAAATTTAAAGGGTATAAATGTCACTCAAGAATCCAAAGGGTAGGAAAGTTACCATGAATCACAAATACCACTTATTAGATGATATTTTATTTTCAGGGTTTAGGGGTGGTTTTGAATTTCAAGAATTATCATTTTACATTCTCTCCTATGACTAATTTTAGACAAACACAAAAAAATGACTTATCACTTTTCCTTTTAGAATCAGAGTATCAAACAATACCTAAATGTTAATAAATGTATATATTTATCTTATGCGAGAAAATAGAGTGTATTTTATCGTTAATTTTAACTTAACGAAAATTTGGTAGTCTTGTGTTTACGAGAAACAACGCACGAAAGTTCTGCAAAAGTGGGTAACCCATCCAAGTATTTCGGGTTGCACCGCTCCAACTTTGCGCCCGCGCTCACAGTACTCTCTGGGAGTGGCCATATTTAAAACGTCGTCGCTTTAACTTTTCCGCTTTCTTTCATCTCTCTCCTCCAACCCAACACCCTCACATCACATAGTTACAGTCTCTCTCTACATCTGAATTGTACAGAAAGAAACAAGTCTAAGCTGCGGTCTCTCCGGATCGACACAGCCCAATCCATTTCTGCCAGAACCGTTCTGTTGTAGGTACTTCCAATTTTGCACTAAATTCGGCTTTCTTGTTCATCGATCTTCAATTTCCTTTTCTCGTCTGTGTTTTTACAGTGTCTCTGCAACAACGAACAGACAATGACTCAAGACGTCGAGATGAAAGAGCTCCCAGCTCCCTCCAATTCAGCTTCTTCACCTCCTCCTTCTACTCTCCACCGTACGGACCTCAATTTTGTTTGATTTGGAGGACTATTGAATTGCTCTTTCTCTAATAAGTTTTTTTTCATTATCTTTCTGAATTCGGTGTTTTGTTGTTGCAGATTTGAAGGAGATTGCGTCTCTCCTAGAGACCGGTGCATATGCAAGGGAGGCTCGGAGAATTGGGCGTGCCATTAGGCTTACCATGGCATTGAGGCGGAAGCTGACGACAAAGGTGCTATCTGCATTTCTCAATTTTGTGCTTCCTCCGGGATCTGAGCTTCATGGGAGGTTGTCCTCCTATATTCCAAAGGTATTTTCGGATTTGGGAACTTCTCAATTTATATCCGTCATCTCTGTAATTGGTAAAATGATGGCTGAATTTAACTAGTATTTACAAGCTTACAGCATGTTTGTCAGGCTTAGACTAGTTAGGTTGGCCACGAAAAGAAAATTTAGAATTTTTTTTTCAGCCGGGTGTTCTTAGTTTAGGGTGGAAAAGAGAGGAAGTTTCATTTGGTTGGTAGTTAGCCACAATCAAAGTCAATGATTTAAGTCGGGAAGGATCAATGATGTGTGACTAAGACGGTAAACATATCCTTATATTAGTGGCATCAGAAATCTTAGTGCAGTGTTGTTGTCAAACACTGAAATGAGAATCCGTGTCATTGTCAACTGACATATCATGACTTTCTTTTTAATTGTAGTTATCCTACATTCCTACGTTGTGTTGATATTTCACCATCAATGAAGACTATTCTGTTTCACATTTGAGAAATGTAAGTTTATTTGATACTGTGTACAGGAGGATGTGCATGATATGGAAGTTGATACTGCAACATCTGTCACACATGCTCCTACAAAGCACGCCTTGCCTGAACTAGAGATCTACTGCTATCTGCTTGTGTTGATGTTTCTGATTGATCAGAAGAGGTACAATGAGGTAAATCAATTTATAAACTAACATGGTTTGTGCCTTTTACTTGCTTTCTTGATTTTTCATTGACTGGATCTAAGATTTTTATTGTGTTACGTCATATTATTGCTCTCCAGGCTAAAGCTTGTTCCACAGCTAGCATTGCCCGGGTGAAGAATATAAATAGAAGAACAATTGATGTTCTAGCATCCAGGCTCTACTTCTATTACTCTCTTAGCTATGAACTCACTGGTGACCTGGCTGAAATAAGAGGGTACATTGTACATTACTTTTATCTACTAATCGCATTTCCATGCATAATTTTGTTGCTTTCTTTCTCCATTCCATTTTAAGTCTCTTATACAAAGAATCCATGTCCCGCTTTCCTTTCCTGTAGTATTCTTTAAATTGTTTGTTTAAAGTTGTAACAACCTTGAGTTGATGAAACAAGGGTGCGAGAGGGAAGACAATCACTAACAAAATTATTCTTAGTGTTTGAGAAAAAGTGAAATATGACATTTAATGCGGGAGAATGACTTGGGTAGCGTTCGTTTAACAAATTTTAATTGAATTCCAAGGATTTTGGGACATGATGAGTATTAAAAATTTGCAATTATTGCGTTCGTTTAACTTTTTCAGAAGGGCAAGTTTGTAATTAAAAGAAAATTCTCTTTCCTAAGATTAGTTACATAAATCCAAATTCTCAGGAATTGAAATACTATAGTTGAGGTGTTATTTCAATTCCTGCAAATTTTGAATGATTGAAATGATGGGAATTAGTGGACCCCACAAATTGAGGGTTTAAAATTGGGTATTCAAATGTAAGGAAAGTAAGTTGTAATTATTTTAATTAAGTTAGAGAAGAAATGAAACGAACGCTACCTTATAATTTTTTTCTTGTCTTACATGAAGATATATGGTGCTTTGTATGTTGTTCTAGGGAGAGGTATGGGTGCATAGTCATACGGAACATGGAAATAGATTATATTTGATTGAAGAATAAAATACATATCGTAAAGTAATGCATTCTTTTTCTGATTTATAAATTTGTTCTCTAACAGCAACCTTCTAGCCCTGCACCGTATCGCGACATTGCGCCATGATGAGCTTGGTCAGGTAAGTTTCATATTCACAAAAGCAATGAGGCCTTGTACATGTTGCTGGGGTCTTATACTTGAATTTGGGTTTGATGCAGGAAACACTTCTGAACTTACTTCTTCGGAACTACCTTCATTACAATTTATATGATCAAGCAGAGAAACTGAGGTCAAAGGCGCCTCGTTTTGAAGCTCACTCAAATCAGCAGGCAATTATTAATTATTGCAGTTGATAATATGTAGTATCTTATATATCATTAGTGTCTCTGATATTTAACGTGTCAGTTTTATATGGGATATTAAGTTGCATTCTCACATTTCTAAATTTTATGGGTCAGACATTTGGGATTCTGCATGCTCTTAGAAGCATGTGATTTACTGAATAAACATTTCAGTTGTTGTTCAATGTTACCACTTGAGGTATAGTTGACACTTGACAGTGACACAACCTTGCAAATTGAGTAATAGTAATAAAGACATGGACATTTCTAGGTTTCCCCTCTTTCAATATTCAGCTCATTCTTACTTAGGATTGATGCCATGTTTTTTCATTCATTGGTCTGTGTGTAGTGTTATGCATGTGAACATTGAGAAATCCTTTTATGTTGGAAGCATAAAATTTTAGACAACTTTCAATGTGAAAAATTGAACATAAATATTTATGTGTCTGTGTGCGGATAAGTGTATTGGTTGAGACTGACTGATATGTTGACACTTACTAATGAGTGTGACTTGTGGCCTGTGTTATGATTTATTGGAGGCATGAATCAGTTATGTAACTAGCTGTGTTATAATTGCATATGATAAAACTATCTCGTCACTGCAGTTTTGTCGGTACCTCTTTTACCTGGGAAAGATTAGGACAATTCAGTTGGAGTACACAGATGCCAAAGAATCCCTTCTGCAGGCTGCTCGGAAGGCTCCTGTTGCAGCGCGTTGTTTTCGGGTTCAATGCAACAAGTGGGCTATCATTGTGCGTCTACTGTTGGGAGAAATCCCTGAGAGGACTGTGTTCGTGCAGAAGGGCATGGAGAAGGCTTTGAGGCCGTACTTTGAGCTGACAAATGTGAGTTTGGACTTGTCATACTCAAGTAATTTAATTATGTTCTTTTGCTCAACAATTAACTGTGAGAAATTTCATTTTTGCTTCTGAGGAAAAAGAAAGAAAGAAAATAAGAGAGAATAAAAATAAAACAAGCTTAAACAATTGAGAATATGTCACATAACACATCGCCTTTCTCAAGATATATATGAAAAGTAACATAGTCGTGTAATGGCACTCATGTCCATGCAAAACTGGGTCAAATTGTAAAAAAAATTTACCGTAAAATTTTCATATGACCTTGCATGATTATGGAATTTCTCTGTTGGGTCAGGATTGGAAATGGCCTTAGGGCAGTTTGATACCCACTCCTCAACTTATTGCTTCGATTTCTCTCTAAGTGCACTTGTTTACTTCAGGCTGTCCGTTTTGGGGATTTGGAGCTCTTTAAAACTGTTGCTGAGAAGTTCTCAAGTACATTTAGCTCAGACCGGACCAACAATTTGATCGTTAGGCTTCGTCATAATGTCATAAGGACAGGGCTGCGCAACATCAGTATCTCCTATTCTCGAATCTCTCTGGTTGATGTTGCCAAAAAGCTACGGTTCGACTCTCCAAACCCTGTTGCTGATGCTGAGAGCATTGTATCCAAGGCAATCAGAGATGGTGCGATTGATGCTACCCTGGACCACACAAAGGGCTGGATGGTATCAAAGGAGACTGGCGACATATACTCCACCAATGAACCGCAAATAGCATTTAACTCGAGGATTGCCTTTTGCCTTAACATGCATAACGAGGCAGTACGTGCACTTCGGTACCCACCGAATTCCCACAAGGAGAAAGAAAGTGCGGATAAGAGGAGGGAAAGGCAACAGCAGGAGCAGGAGCTTGCAAAGCATATAGCTGAGGAGGATGATGATGAGTTTTAATCTATAATCCCAACTGTTGCTGTTTGTTCTTTCAATGGCTTCATTAACTTGCTTCTTAGCCTGGCATTATCTTGGTTTGTTTGAGTACTATCATTATATAGCTTTTGATTTTGTAATAAGAATGTGAAGTTTCATTACTTGATATACTTGTTGGACCCTCGACTCCACCTCATAGCTTAAGCTTGTTGGTTTCGAGTAAAGTCGATTTCGTCGCAATATATATGATGTTTGGCACATTTCCTTTAATTTTTCAAGTCAGTCTTTTGTATTGAACGAAAGCTCCTACGTATCATATCCGTGTTGCATGTTTCGTTCCCTTGGATACCGTCTTTTCATTTTATTATTGAACCGTTTAGCCAAGACTCCTTGTGCTTTGCCTCTCTAAGAGTGCATCTAAGGTATCTTGATGGACATGCAAATACTGTTGATAAAGAAGTGACAATACATACACAACTGATCAACTATAAGCAGATAAAAAAGTGTACAAAAACCTTTGAAAATGTTGCCTACTTCAATTACATTTTGCGGAATTTGTCCATAAACCCGAGGGAAAAAAATGGCCACACTTCACCAAAGAAAGTAGAAGAAAGAGAAATGAAACAGCAAATATGGCAACTACTTATGCCATCTATGGTTCATCTTACATTCGTAGTCTTAACTCCCACATAAAATAGTGTGATTGTTTCTTTAGCGTAAAACTGGATCAGCTCACTCCACTCCCAACTCATAACGCTAACGGACACAGCTAAATGAGACAAAGGTAATGGGAAAGGGGTTACGTGTGGCGCTATCCTTTTTGCCAAGATAAGGTTTGACAGAGGCAGCAATTTGTTTAAGCAGCTGAACCCAACCCGAACGACTGGACTACGGTGCTCACCCTTTCTACAAAAGTTTTGGAGGTTATCTTTTTACCTGGCACATGGAATGGGTTTGATACTGCATCCACATAAGCAGCATGGAACTTCCTGAAAAACTATACAAAAAATAAGAGCTAGAGCAATCGTATTTTAAAATGTTAATAGACACACACAGAATTAAAGCACCAGCAGAATGAGGAAATGTTCTCAAAGGTTTGAAGGATCTCTTTTGTATATTCTATGGCAATGGAAAGCAAGTACAAGTCACAAAATTACAAAGCCCAAACTAAAAGGATTATCAAAGGTTTGAACTTAAAAGAATGCAACTTGATTGTTGAATGAGGACTGGGGTGCTTGTGCTTCCAAGTTCCACAACTTGAACTTTTATGACAATGCAAAAGATGAGTGCAAGGAGTGAGAACAGATACTCTTAATAAATTGTATAGAGAAGTATTGAAATTCCAGAATAAGATGTCAGTTGGATGGAGAGAAGTGGATTTTTTATGTTATTTTTATGCGCTTAATTAGATATTTGGAAGTGAAAGTGGGGCATAGAGCAAGGGCAGCAGGATGGCCTTTATCCTTGAGTGACAACTGCCGAGATGGAGCAGGAAATCCAAGGGGGTGCAACAATCAAAATAAGTAGGGCGCTTACAGGACCCACAATATAACATGTATTCATAACAATCACTCAAAGATTGTTGAGAGAGCTAACCTAACTATTTCCTTGATGGCAACCACAACTAGACTACCTACACAATGTCCATAGCTGGCATCTCTTGTGCTCAGAAGATTAGAAAAATGGATTCATTGAAAACAAAAAATACCGCATTTACACAATACAATAAAGCGATAAGTAACTGACTCATCACTGACCAGAATTACATCCCCATTTGTTCACTTATTATGCATCACACCTCTCCTCATGACTCATGAGAGCTCCCACAAGCCTCACAAATTAGGTCTCATTTATGCACTGCATTTAATATATTATGAATCAAGTATCTTAATTGATTGTTCAAACAAGAACATCATCTAGTTTAAAACAAACAATATATAAACTCCATATTGCATTCATTGCACTTGTTTATTTTCCTATTCTTAGGCAGTTAGCAAAACACAGAGTGAAAACTGCATTTTAATTTACCAAGTGAGGTAATAGAAGTTTTTTTTTTCTTTTCGCTTTTAGTAGAGTGTATCTATGTCTGCATTCCCACCTATGGAAAACAAAATCTTCCTAAAAGCTAAATGGATTGTGATGTAGAGTGAAGTCATCGACAATGATTGTGATCTACACAATAAGCTAACTTCATCTGGCATTAGCTTCTTTCCTTTCCATTGCACGAGTTAAATGAAAGAGAATGAAAAGTAGGAGCATCGCTCAAGCTATTCCTGATAAATGTGATGACATTGTCTATTTCCGGGCAATTATCTCTTTACTAGAACCAATTTACAGAAACACTTACATTTCTAACATCGGCATCTCGTACATCTAGATCAGTAGTCACCAAAATAAACTTCACCTTAGTATTAGTCAAATACCCATACCTGCAAAAACATCACCATATATAAGAATACTACATATGAATCAACTATCGAAATACAAAATCAATCACATTTACTTACACTTTGTAATTTTCAGATGGATAGAGCAGTCCAAGAAATGTCTCATTCAGCATCGAACCAGATTTTTTTGGATTGTTCACTGAACACAATGCACACAAATAAAATGACATACAAAAAAAAAAAAAAAAAAATGCTACATAAGATTCCAATCTAAATACAACGGGCAATGCAATGTACTCTAGCAGCTATCTTAAACTATACTAAACTAAGATTATTTTGATCCAAGAAACATCAAAAGGTTCACATTTTTCCACAATCAAATCAGTTATGCAAGTAAATTTCATGAAAGCTTAAAACTCGAATTGAAAATTTGGGGGAAAACGATCATAATGTTCATAAGTACAATCGGATCGGAGACCAAGCATCACATGACCACATCAAAATTAGCGACAACAGAAAAAACCTAGTCCCTCGCACCAACCAGAAGCAAAATTGAGCAAAACGGGGACAGCAGACTAAACAATGTATACCTCGTTCGTCGACGACATCGAGGGAGCAGTGGACGATGTGGTGGAGTTTGAGTGCATCGTCGGCCTCCGTGAAGCTCTGTATATAGAGCGGGTTGTTCTGCGCCCAATTCGCACCCAAATTCATCAAAAACATCCGGTGTATTGTTCGGGAAAAGGAAAAACAGATAAAAGTACATGTAATTGAGTGCGGCGTACCTGGTGGCCAACGACGGCGACGCAGACGATCATTTTTCTCTTCCGGCGGCGGCGCTGGTCGCCTCTGTGTTTATTCACCTGCGATTGGAAAAATCCTAAGAAGCTGAAATCACAGAACTCAGTTCGAGTACAAGCAGACCGGTCACCGGATCCAGATGTTCTTTGTATTTACGAAAGAGCCCCTTTTTGGTTTTGAAATTACATTAGTGCCCTTGATCTCTACCTTTTTAAAGGAGCATTTTATTAGAGTTACAAGCCATCCGAGGAAGGGCATCCTCGTCCCAAGAAACCTACCCTGACCCTGACACATAAAAGAAGTGTTTCGCATAAGCGTGTGCAACACCATTCGCAAATCACCTATTGAAACAACAAGAATCATTAACAAAAGAAGCTAACAAATCAATATACTCACTAATAAGGCAGTCATAATGCCTCGAGCTAGCCAAATGGGACATCATACTCGACATCACCTCCTGCAGCATCAAGCTAAAAAACAACTTCACTCCATAGCTACTCGGCAAGCTCGTGCTTATGGCTTCTGCCATAAGTGAATCCGGTCCATCCACCCAAGAACG
>JAYMTA010001565.1:0-19479 GCA_036897625.1 Pelargonium cotyledonis
GTGTAGTGTTCCTCTATGTCTTAGCTTTCCAACGGTTGGTCGCGGGTATAATTTTGTTTACTCTGGAGCTCTTAGCAGCCATTTTAGTAAGACAGAGCGTTTTTCAGAAAAACGGCCGAAATGACCATCAACTTTAAAGGGCTCAAAAGTGACCATGCGTTACTCGTATGCCTCTGATTCTACTTATGTAGCGTTTCTATATTTCATAGCTTTCAAACGGAGGGTTGCGGGTATAATTTGGTTTACTCTTGAGACCTTAGCGGCCGTTTTAGTAAGACAGAGCGTCTTTTAGAAAAATGGCCGAAATGGCCAACAACTTTGAAGGGCTCGAAAGTGACTATGCGCTACTCGTATTCTTTCGATTTGACTTGTGTAGAGTTTCTCTATGTCTTAGCTTTCAAACGGTTGGTTGCGAATATAATTTGGTTTGATCTGGAGCTCTTAGCAGCCTTTTTAGTAAGATAGGGTGTTTTTAATAAAAATGGACGAAATGACCATCAACTTTAAAGGGCTCGAAAGTGACCATGTGCTACTCGTATGCTTCCAATTCAACTTGTGTGGCGTTCCTCTATGTCTTAGCTTTCGAATGGTGGGTTGCGGTATAATTTGGTTTACTTTGGAGCTCTTAGTAGTCGTTTAAGCAAGACAGGGCATTTTTCAAAAAATTGGCCGAAATGACCATCAACTTTGAAGGGCTTGAAAGTGACTATGCGTTAACCGTATGCTTCTGATTCGACTTGTGTAGCGTTCCTCTATGTCTTAGCTTTCTTACAGTGGGTTGCGGGTATAATTTGGTTTATTCTGGAGCTTTTAGCGGTCATTTTAGTAAGACATGGCATTTTTCAGAAAAATGGCCGAAATGACAATCAACTTTGAAGGACTCGAAAGTGCTCATGCGCTACTTGTATGCTTCCGATTCGACTTGTGTAGCGTTCCTCTATGTCTTAGCTTTCATACGCTAGGTTGCAGGTATAATTTGGTTTAATCTGGAGCCCTTAGCGGCCGTTTTTGTAAAACAGGGCATTTTTCATAAAAACGGCTGAAATGACCATCAACTTTGAAAGGTGGGAAAGTGATCATGCACTACTCGTATGCTTTCGATTTGACTTTTTTAGCGTTCCTCTATGTCTTAGATTTCTAACGATTGGTCGCGGTTATAATTTGGTTTATTCTGGAGCTCTTAGCGGCTGTTTTAGTAAGACAGGGCGTTTTTCAGAAAAATGGCCGAAATGAGCATCAACTTTGAAGGGCTCAAAAGTGATCATGCGCTACTTGTATGCTTCCGATTCGACTTGTGTAGTATTCCTCTATGTCTTAATTTTTCAATGGTTGGTCGCGGGTATAGTTTTGTTTAATCCGAAGCTCTCAGCAACTGTTTTAGTAAGACAAGGCGTTTTTCAAAAAAATGACCGAAATGACCATCAAATTTAAAGGGCTCAAAAATGACTATGCGCTACTCGTATGCTGCTGATTCTGCTTGTGTATCATTTCTCTATGTCATAGCTTTCGAACGGTGGGTTGCAGGTATAATTTGGTTTACTCTGGAGCTCTTAGTAGCCGTTTTAGTAAGATAGGGCGTTTTTAAGAAAATTGGCCGAAATGACCATCAACTTTGAAGGGCTAGAGAGTGACCATACGCTAATTGTATGCTTCTGATTCGACTTGTGTAGCATTCCACTATTTCTTAGCTTTCCAATGGTTGGTCGCGGGTATAATTTGGTTTACTCTAGAGCTCTTAGAGGACGTTTTAGTAAGACAAGGCATTTTTCAGAAAAATGGCCAAAACAACCATAAAAAGTGACCATGCGTTACTCGTATGCTTCCAATTCCACTTGTATAGCGTTCCTCTATATCTTAGCTTTCCAACGATTGGTCACGGGTATAATTTTGTTTAATTTGGAGCTCTCAGCAGCCGTTTTAGTAAGACAGGGCATTTTTCAGAAAAATGGCCGAAATGACCATCAAATTTAAAGGGCTCAAAAGTGACCATGCGCTACTCGTATACTTCCAATTCTAGTTTGGTAGCGTTTCTCTATGTCATAGCTTTCGAACGGTGGGTTGCGAGTATAATTTGGTTTACTCTGGAGCTCTTAGCGGCCGTTTTAGTAAGATAGGGCATTTTTTAGAAAATTGGCCGAAATGACCATCAACTTTGAATGGGTAGAAAGTGATCATAAGCTAATCATATGCTTCCGATTCAACTTGTGTAGTGTTCCACTATTTTTTAGCTTTCCAACGGTTGGTCGTGGGTATAATTTGGTTTACTTTAGAGCTCTTAGAGGCCGTTTTAGTAAGGTAGGGAGTTTTTCAAAAAAAAAAGGCCTAAATGACCATCAATTTTGAAGGGCTCAAAAGTTACCATGAGTTACTCATATACTTCTGATTCTACTTGTGTAGCGTTTCTTTGTGTCATAGTTTTCGAACGGTGGGTTGCAGGTATAATTTGGTTTACTCTGGAGCTCTTAGCGGTCGTTTTAGTAAGACAGTGCATTTTTCAGAAAAACTACTGAAATGACCATCGACTTTGAAGGGCTTGAAAATGACTATACGCTACTCGTATGCTTTCAATTCGACTATTGTAGCGTTCCTCTATGTCTTAGATTTCTAACGTTTGGTCGCGGGTACAATTTGGTTTACTCTGGAGCTCTTAGCAGTCATTTTAGTAAGACAGGGCATTTTTCAGAAAAACGGCCGATATGACCATCAACTGTGAAGGGCTCGAAAGTGATCATGCGCTACTTGTATGCTTTCGATTCGACTTGTGTAGTGTTCCTCTATGTCTTAGCTTTCCAACGGTTGGTCGCGGGTATAATTTTGTTTACTCTGGAGCTCTTAGCATCCTTTTTAGTAAGACAGTGTGTTTTTCAGACAAACAGTCGAAATGACTATCAACTTCGATGGGCTCAAAAGTGACCATGCGCTACTTTTATGCTTCCAATTTGACTTGTGTAGAGTTATTCTATGTCTTAGCTTTCAAACAGTTGATTGCGGGTATAATTTGGTTTACTCTGGAGCTCTTAGCAGCCATTTCAGTAAGACGGGGAGTTTTTCAGAAAAACGGTTGAAATGACCATCAACTTTAAAGGGCTCAAAAGTGACCATGCGCTACTCGTATGCTTCCAATTCTACTTGTGTAGCGTTTCTTTATGTCATAGCTTTCCAACGGTGGGTTGCAGGTATAATTTGGTTTACACAGGAGCTCTGAGCAGCCGTTTTAGTAAGACAGGGCGTTTTTCAAAAAATTGGCCGAAATGACCATCAACTTTGAAGGGCTCTAAAGTGACCATGAGCTACTTGTATGCTTCTGATTCAACTTGTGTAGCGTTCCACTATGTCTTAGCTTTTCAACGGTTGGTCGCAAGAATAATTTGGTTTAATCTAGAGCTCTTAGCGGCCGTTTTAGAAAGACAGGGCAGAAAAACGGCCAAAATGACCATCAAATTTGAAGGGCTCGAAAGTGACCATGAGCTACTCGTATGCTTCCGATTTGACTTGTGTAGTGTTACTCTATGTCTTAGCTTTTCAACTAGTAGTCTCGGGTATAATTTGGTTTAATCTGGAGCTCTTAGTGGCCGTTTTAGTAAGACAGGGTGTTTTTTAGAAAAATGACCGTAACGACCATCAACTTTGAATGGCTCGAAAGTGATCATGCCTTACTCGTATACTTTTGATTTGACTTTTGTAGCGTTCCTCTATGTCTTAGCTTTCGAATGGTGGGTTGCGTGTATAATTTAGTTTACTCTGGAGCTCTTAGCGGTTGTTTTAGTAAGACAGGGCTTTTTTCAGAAAAATGGCCGAAATGACCATCAACTTTGATGGGCTCGAAAGTGACCATGCGCTACTCGTATGCTACCAATTCAACTTGTGTAGCGTTCTTCTATGTATTAGCTTTCGAACGGTGGGTTGCGGTATTATTTGGTTTATTCTGGAGCTCTTAGTGGCCGTTTAAGTAAGACAAGGCATTTTTCAAAAATTTGGCCGAAATGACCATCAACTTTGAAGGGGCTAAAAGTGACTATGCACTAATCGTATGCTTCCGATTCGACTTGTGTAGCGTTCCTCTATGTCTTAGCTTTCTAACTGTGGGTTGCGGATATAATTTGGTTTATTATGGAGCTGTTAGCAGTCATTTTAGTAAGACATGGTGTTTTTCAGAAAAACGGCCGAATTGGCCATCAACTTTGAAGGGCTCGAAAGTGCCCATGCGCTACTTGTATGCTTCCAATTCGACTTGTGTAGCGTTTCTCTATATCTTAGCTTTCCAACGGCTAAAATTTTTGTTTCATTGCGTTCCTCTATGTCTTAGCTTTCCAACGGTGGGTCCCGCATAAAATTCTAGCAAGTCTGGAGCCTGTGACGGCCATTTTAGTAAAACACTAGTTTTTCAAACCGAACGGCTGTGTTTTATGCTTTACGCTAATGGGGACGCACCTCGTATATGAACGTACTAATTTTTTGTCATGGTTTCGAACCACCCTTAAAAAATTTCACGGGGGGCCAGTTTTGGAAAGGGGTACCATCACTGGTTTTGACCGTTAAAATGCTAAAAAAATAAAACTTTAAAGGGCTCATAGATGCCCTTGCGCTAGTCATATGCTTAAAAATTTTGTTTTATTGTGTTCCTCTATGTCTTAGCTTTCCAAAGGTGAGTCATACATAAATTTCTAGCAATCATGAAGCCCATGACGACCGTTTTAGTAAAACATGTTGTTTCGGGACCGAATGGCTTGGTTTTGTCTATACGCTAATGGGTACACGCACCTGTTGTCCGTTTTTGAGCTCTCACACCTCTAGTATGACCATACTAACTTCCCGTGATGTTTTCGAACTACCCTTAAAAAATTCTCAGGAGCCCGTTTTGCAAAGAGGACCATCACCAGTTTTGACCGTTAAAAGGCTTTAAAAAGACGAAACTTTAAAGGGATCATAGATGGTCATACGCTAGTCGTATGCTAAAAATTTATCTTTTGTTGCATTCCTCTATGATCTATCTTACTAACGGTGGGTCTTACGTAAATTTCTAGTGAGTGCGGAACCCATGCCATCCATTTTAGTGAAACAAGTCATTTTTGGACCCGAACAGCTTGTTTTTGGCTATACGCCTATTGGGACGGGCACTCGAAGACAATTTTTTAGCTCCCACACTTCTATTAGAACCTACTAACTTCCCGTGTTTTTTCAGTCCATCCCCAAAAATTTCTTTTGACGGCCCATTTGTAAACGGGTACTATCACCGATTTTGACCATTAAAATGCCAAAAAATTGGAACTTTAAAGGGCTCATAGATTGCCCTACGCCAATCATATACTGAAAAAAAAATTATGCATAAATTTCTAGTGGTTGTGGAGACCGTAGCGGCCGTTTTAGTAAAATAGATTATTTTCAGACCAAACGGCTTGTTTTTTAATATACGCTGATTGGGATGCGCACTTTGGGCCCTTTTTTAAGATCCAGCGCCTCTAATTTGAACATACTAACTTCCTGTGATGTTTTCTGTCCATCCCTAAAAATTCCCCCGGGGGGCCCATTTTCCAAAGGGGTATCATCATTGGTTTTGACTGTTAAAAGACTGAAAAGCATAATTTTAAAGGGCTTGTACATGGCTCTATGCTAGTTGTTTGCTAGAAAGTTTTGTTTTGTTGCGTTTCTCTATGTCTTATCTTTCCAACGGTGTGTCCCGCGTAATTTTCTAGTGAGTGTGAAGCCTATGGCGGCCGTTATAGTAAAAAGATCGTGTTTGGACCGAACGACTTGTTTTTGTCTATACGCCAATGGGGACGCGTATTTGGGGCCCATTCTTAAGCTCTCACGCCTCTTATATAAACGTACTAACTTCCCGTTATGTTTTTGGTCCATTCCCTAAAATTTCCCCGGGGGCCCATTTTGTAAAAGGGTACAATCATCGGGTTTGACAGTTAAAAGGCTAAAAAAATGAAGCTTTAAAAGGCTTATAGATTGCCCTACGCTAGTCGTATTCTGAAAATTTTGGTTTTGTTGTGTTCTTCTATGTCTTATCTTTCCAACGGTGGGTCCTGCGTAAGTTCCTAGTGAGTGTGGAGCCCATGGCGGACGATTAGTAAAACGAGTCATTTTTTTTACCGAAAGGCTTGTTTTTGGTTGTACGCTAATGGGGACGCAAACTAGGGGCCCATTTTTTAGCTCTCGTGCTTCTAATATGAACGTACTAACTTCCCATGATGTTTTCGGTCCATCCCCAAAATTTCCCCTCTCCCAAAAGTCGCGCGAGGGGGGGGGGGGGTGGGGGGCGTTTTACAAAGTGGTACCATCTGTGGTTTTGACCGTTAAAAGGCCAAAAAATTGGAACTTTAAAGGGCTCATAGATGGCCATACGCTAGTCGTATGGTGGAAATTTTTGTTTTGTTGCGTTCCTCTATGCCTTATCTTTCTAACGATAGGTCTCGCGTAAATTCCTAGTGAGTATGTGTGATGGCCGTTTTAGTAAAACTTCGTGTTTTACGACCGAATGGCTTGTTTTGGGCTATGGGCTAATGAGGACGTGCACTTGTTTCTCGTTTTTCAGCTCCCACGCCTCTAATATGAACGTACTAACTTTTCGTGATGTTCTCGGTCCATCCCAAAAAAATTCTCCTGGGGCCAATCTGCAAATAGGTACCATCACCGGTTTTGACCGAAAAAAGCATAAACATATGAAACTTTAAAGAGCTCTTAGGTGGCCCTATGCTAGTTGTATGCTAGAAATTTTTGTTGTAGCATTCCTCTATGTTTTATCATTCCAACGGTGGGTCCCGTGTTAGTTTCTAGTGAATATAGAGCCCGTGGCCGCCGTTTTAATAAAACTTCTCGTTTTATGACCGAATGTCTTGTTTTAGGCTATATGCTAATGAGGACGCGCATTTGGGTTCCTTTTTTGAGCTCCCATGCCTCTAATATGAGCGTACTCATTTTGTGTAACGTGCTTGGTCCATCCCCAAAAACTTCTCCGGGAGCTCGTTTTTATTAAAGGCCGAAAAACAAAAACTTTAAATAGGCTATAGGTGTCCCTACGCTATGGCGGTAGATCGCGCATAAATTTTAAAAAAGTGTGGAGCATGTGGCCGGTGTTTTACTTGCACTTCTATTTCGGCAAGGCGTAGTGAAATTTCTAAGATTTTACCAAACATATGGAAAAATATTTTTCCTTCGAGGAGGAGTATTCACACATGTATTTTATTTACATGTATTTTTCATGTATTTGGTTTTACTAATGAAAATGTTTAGGGTAGAAAATAGATATTTTTCAATGTTTTAATATATTTACTTACATTTATCGATTTAAGCGAAGAAAAATTATATTTATGATTTTTAGTATACAAACGTTTATGAGTTATACACTAACAAGTTGTAAAAGCTTATTAAAATACGTCAAATGTTACAGAAAAAATTTAATCGACTTTTTTCGGAAGATTTATAATAAAATAGGTACAAAATATTAATATTTGTAATAAATTCATTTAAATATTGAAACTTATCAATTTTCTATCCTAAATTTTTTCATTAAAAATATAAAATACATGTGTAAACACATGTAAAAATCTATACATGGTAAAATACTTTTCCTTCAATATATAGAAAAATATTTCAAAGTCAAAGATTATGGTTTGAACCCATTATAACTGTATCTAATGTTGAATGAAACTAGAGCAGAGCCCATATGCATGCTGGATTTTTCAACAACAATGTTGCTCCATTTGGTACAAGCTGAAACTAACTAATTAAGTGCAAAAGACCATTGAAAATAGCTACTTTTTTTTTTTAACGGAATAATATAATTTAGTTTTACATTATTATTTTTACTATATCCTATCCACTTAGCTTAGGTGCAGTATTGCTCTAAAAGACATGAAAGTTAATAGAAACAAGTAGTTAATTTACACCAACAAAGCACAAATGTACGTCCAACCTATAATCTAGATCACAATAACCCAAAATCTAACCATGTTGAATTTTAACTTATAATTAGAAGATCTCCGATCGAAACTTGAGTGCACATATAATTAGATGGAGACTTGGGAATACTTTTCCGGAGTAGCAATAGAAAACGGAGAGCTTCCAGCCTCGCTGTCCACGTCTTTGAGATCGTCAAGTTTTTCAATTGCCTCCTCCAAATCCATCCTCAAATCCACATCCTCTTGGCAACAACCCAGCCCTATCTTCAAGAGTTTGATCATTTCCCCTTTACAATTCTTGGTTCCCTCCATTTCCGGATCGAACACCTCCCCGGTCCTCTTCTCCTTGATCATGGAGTTCACCCAACTCGCCAAATCCACGCTCGTGTCGTGCCCCTTGAGCAGGTAGTTCTCGGGGAACTTCCCCGTCAGGATCTCTAAAATGATGATCCCGAGGCTCCAAACGTCGGTTTTGTTGGTAATGCGGCCGGTATTGGCGTACTCGGGGGACTTGTAGGAGACCAAGATGAGACGGGCGTTTTCTTCATTGATCATGGGGACCAAAGCATAGTCCGTCAAGATGGGCTCAAACGACTTGTCGAGTAGCACATTGGAAGATTTGAGGTGACCATGAGGCGCTGTGTGGCTGCGAAGCTCCTTGTATAGGTATTGGAGACCCTTGGCTATTCCTCTTACTATTTTCAACCGAGTTGGCCAATCAAGACTCGGTTCCTCTGCCGTATGGTTCCCTATATATAAATATATATATATGTGTTTTCAACCGAGTTAGCTACTAGGAATTAAAGCAATATAATTCATTAATAGAGAAAAATTAAGAATATACTTACTATGAAGTTGACTGGCCAAGCTACCATTAGAAACAAAGTCGCAAATCAAGAGCTTCTCATCTTTTCTATAGTAATAAGCAACAAGAGGAAGCAAATTGGGTGGGTTTGGCGCCCCAAGCCTCCTCATAGTCTCATGAAACTCTTCTCTTCCTACACAATTCAAATACTTATACCTCTTCACCACTAACGACTGCCCGTTTCCTACCACTGCCTTATACGACGACCCGAACGTCCCACTTCCCAGCACCTCCGCGGAAGCTCTCAACAAGTCTTGCAAGTCGAATTTCTCTCTGTCGTTTCTAATAAACGACAGCCTCCCGATTTCGTTGCCGCCGGTTCTTCTGCCCAAGCAGTTGGTGGGGGTCCTGGGGGACCCGCCGGAGTTTACTCTCTCCAGAGCCTTTGTGTGTTGCACTTGGTTCGGATTGTGGTATGTTGCTGCGGATCGGCTTTGCGACTTGGCCAGAACCGCCGCCGGAGCCGGCTCGTTGTAGGGTTTGGTGGGTGGGGTTTTTTGGTTGCGTAGCAGAAAGAAAATGATGGCTATAATGATGGCTAATCCGACCAACACACCCATTACTATTAGAATGTTACTGAGCGTCGATGGTCTCTCGCATGAGTTGTATAGAGGCTCTCCGCATAAATCCTCGTTGCCTGCATGCATGCATGCACCAAATTACGTACGTACGATTAAAGATATTGGGAATGGATTAATTATTAGTTATATCTACTCTATACCTACCTTCAAAAGCTGATATAGGCATCTTGGACAATGACGTAGGTATGCGACCTCCCAATCGATTATTTGACACATTAAAGTTCCTGAAACGCTTGCTCTTACTCTGCGGGAAATCTGGAATTCGTCCCCGGAATCTATTTCCTTCAAGTCTGAGCTCTATAAGCCTCGGCAACGCAGCGATCGACGACGGTATGTTGCCGGTAAAATCATTGTTGGCCAAGAACACTTTCTTCAACGATCCCATGCCGGAAAACGCATCGACCGGTATTTTTCCGGAGAAATGATTGTTGGACAAGAACAGCGATTTCAATGGTCCAAGCTTCTTGACCTGTGGCATTGGACCGTTGAAATTGTTGTTCTTCAAGCTTATGCTACGAAGCTGGTTTATCAAAGGAACGAGAGCGTCCATGTCAAAAGCTCCCATGAGGTTCATCTTCTCAAGCTGAAGCCCCCACACCTTTCCGTTCCAGCAACGGACACCGGCCCAATTGCTTTTGCTTTCCGTGCACGGCGGTACCGTTGAGTTCCAGCTGATTAGGGCTTTGGTGTTGCTCATTCCTGCCTTCAAACGTAGGAGGGCGTCAGCCGCCTGGTTCGCTCCGGCGGAGGTTTCGGCCGCCGTGGTGGCGCGTGTGGATATTGACAATAAAAATAATAATATTCTTATTAACAAGAAGAGAAAACGAGACAACGAAAATTTTTTCGTAGGTTTTGGTTTTACAGACGTTCTTATTGTTGATGATGATGATGATAGTGGAAATAGGGTTAATGGGGTTGTTGCGCGCACAAGCCCCGCTACGTGCGCGCTCATCAGCACAGCTCGCTATAACAATCACCACCACCAATTAAGAACAATACCGCTACTCGGATCAAAATGTATTGATGCTCAGTAGATCAGAAAGGAGAGAAAAAACGATAGATATTAGTGATGTGTCGCGTGGAAGGAGATGCTAGTTCTTTTCTTCAAAAGATTTGCATCTTGAATGTATTTTATAGTCACAATAACAATAGGAACAAACAAAGAAATTTTGAGTTTGTTTTTTCCAATGATTTTTAGTTGAGTTTTTGGAAGAGAAAGTGAGTTAGGAGAAAGAGGTTAATTGAAATGTCATTTAGTTTAATATGCTAAAAATAGTTTGTTTGTTGTGACTGTTCATTCAATGTATTGGAATGTAGTAGTATAGCTAATTTGATCTCTTATGCTTTACTTAGTAAAAGGGAATATTTGTTGGTGATGAAATTTTTGACTAAATCTATGAGAATAGGTTGAGTTTTGTACGAAAAGAGTGGGAGAGATAAAAGGAAAGCCTTCGAATCGTTTACTAGCTACGGACCTATGGTTATTATGTATTGTTTTGTTTGTTTTCATTATCAACTTATTTTTACTCGTTTTAGATTATCTATTATTGTTTCCACTTTTTACATACATTAATAATAACACACAAAGACGACATGTATAAATAATAAAAGTCTAGTAGGTCAATTGACAGTTCAATCAAGAGATATCTCCTGCTAAATCGTTGTGTTTAATGTTAGACTTAAATTGCCCTCTCGGAATTATGGAGTTTGTACTTTTGATTCTCTAAATTAATGAAAATCAAGCTTTCAAGTTCAAAAAGAGATACCATGGCTCATTTTAAATAATAATAAAAATGGTACTTGGATTCTAAGTCACCTTTTTTTAAGTATTACATTTTTGTTAAGATAGATTGTGCACTACTGGAGGCTTTTGGAGTCCGTGGTGTTATTATCAGCATAGTACGCATTCTACATAATGGAGGTATTTGGAGTTTATGACGTCCACTTCACAAACTACACATTTAAAAGAACAAAGTTCCTTTTCATGAAATTTGATACAGGCAGGTGTCAAAATTCTTTCTTGCAATAGCTTAATGACTTTACGAGACGTATATGTACAAGCTTGAGCAGGGAACTAATAGTGTTCAGGAAAGAAATTTTATCTTTTAACCCTAACCTAGAGTTTTTGGCACCTTACTGCAACAAACTGGTACCATACAACATCTCCACTAAGGATGTGTTGAGTGGAGAACAATCCTAAGACGTCTTCTCACTCACATAGCTGAATTAACCAACAGCGCCACCCTAAGTGGTTCATACTTTACTATACTACATAATACATTTCTCAAGGAAGCAAAAATAAAACAACATGGTCAAAATAATAATTATAATGGGCTCTATATATATTTCCCAAGTTAAATGACTTTATATTTCTCAAGCTAGAATAAGAATAATTAATAATTGAATAGGCTAATATAAAATATAACACCATTGCACCACAACTTATTACTGAAGATCAAAACACGAAGGATTTGGCAGAGCACAGTCAAATAAATTTGAGTGCCCAAGACAGAGAGTCATCACCTTGAGTAGCGATCAACAAGTGCCTTGGCTTTCTCAGGTGCAAAAAATCGTGCCTGTACATAAGTTATAGCTCTCAATGTCTACATTTCTATTCAACAAATTATAATAATAATTTCTCAAATCATAACCCGAACCAACAAATGATAATAGTAGATAAAAAAATCTGTGTTTTGTACTCCTAAACATTAACCGACTCCTACATCTGTGTCGTGTTATGTCGTGCTAAACATGCAAACCATCACTCATTCATTTAAACGTGTTACTCGCGTCGTGTCAATCGTGTCGTGTCAGCACAACCCATTTAGTTATCGTGTTAACATGTCGTGTTCGTGTTTTGTGTTCATGATCGTGTCGTGTCCGTGTTGGACTGTGCAGCACGATTGCTAATCGTGTCGTGTTCGTGTTGGGTCATGCAGCACACAAAAAACCTCCAGCACGACACGCACGCACGAATTGCCAGCCCTACCTACATGTATAGATCTAGAAACTATTAAATAACCCGCATCCATATGTTTCTTCTCAAATCATGTTGGTAATTTTTGCACATGTGCAAACAAATGTGTATAATATGACACATGTACGCATGCATGCATGAATAAAAGTTCATGTACTCACTTGTATAAACATCCTCTCTGCTTCTCCAACTTTTCCATTTTCTTTCAAAATTATTCCCTGAAAGATGAGACAAATAAGCTTAAATATGAATTCCTTATTACATAAGCAGAGTGAGAAGCAAGTGACAATGCACAATCAGAGAAAATGAATACAAGTTTTTTCCTCTTCCTATCGTGACTTCCACTCTAAGATATGATATAGCAATTTCGTAGAGCAATAATTAATGTTTCAGGTTCCAATTTTTAACTTTTTAATAACAAATTGGAGTGACTAGACAAAATGAATACATGCATTTTTCATGTCCTAAGACCATTATAAATTTATAACCTCGAGTCCAAACGGTTAAAATATTTTAACCAATAACGACCATTCTATTAAATAAGCTCCAGAAATGGAGTCATATCATGTCTCTTTAATGAAAAATATGCGAGAAATATGAATGAACCTTGGCTAAATATCCCCGGAAGTCTTCAGGGTGAGTATCTATGAGCTGATTATAAATGGATACAGCATCACTAACATGGCCCCAATCAGAATAGGCTTTCCCGAGAAGTAATTCAACCTGAAAATAAGTACCATTCAAGAGTAAAAAACAGAGCACAGTGAACAAACACTTGACCCAAAGAATACAACTCACATTATGAGGGAAAGATAGAGCCAGAATATTTGAATATCTTGCAGTAAATTTATATTTCATAAGAAAAAAATTAGACATGTTAAATGTAAACATGCTTTCTCCCTATCTTGACATGGACTTATCATTATAAAACCATAGCAATAGCATGTGTGACTCATATCAACGTTTAGTCTTATTTCCCTAGAGCAATCACCCAGGAAAAATAATTGATATTATTCCCATTTGTATTAATGAGTGTTTCAAGAATAAGTTGGTTTGAGCAACAAACTTTCAAGCATTGTCAAATATCATGCCTAGAATCCTTAGTAGTGAATCTGAAATGGACAAGTTCATTCATAAATTACTAAGAAAATATTAGTTACTTGAATTGGATCAACGTTCTGCAAGTTTTTGTCCTTTGCATCACTGTCAGCCTTCATATTAGGACTATTTGACATTTCTGTATTCAGACGATCGCGGGAGGATAGAAGAACTTGAACAGCCTGCATTCAGAAGGGTAAAAGGGAAATAAGCAAGTTATTTCAAACATGCTAGTATGACAAAATGTAAGATTCACACCATTTTAAGTAGAGAACCATACACATCTATTCCAATGTGTTGAACCGTGATATTCTTTTAATATATAAGAGAAAGTTAAACATTTACCAAAACAAGGTATCCAACTTTTATCCAGTGTTTACATACACAGAAGAAAAGTACACTGACAAAGAGCCCTAATCAAATCCATAAGGACAGTCTAGTCTAAACTGTCTGAAAGGGATGAAAGGGATGATGATGTAAGTAACATCAGCAAGTATTCATCTACAATTGATTATTTTGTGCCACATTATACATTTGTGGACAGAGGCATATAATTACTACGCCTGTCCTTGTGCCCTCGGCAGAGTCTTGGTACGACCATGTATATATGCACACACCCGTGTTCTATATAGATTAGTTTTGGTGTGTTTATTACTTCACCGTGTCAACAACTCTCAACAATCAGAATTCAAAACCGCCTATTTTCGACCACTATAAATACCCCGTGGATGAAAGGTTCATTTCATGTTACACTCATACTATCTACTTACGCTCCACGGTGCCTAGAATTCATTGATAGAGATCTAATTCTCGCGCAAGAAGTGAATTCCAGTGTGTGTACACTAGTAATTCGCTTTGTGCGTGCTCTTCCTTGCAGATAGTCAGATCTGAAGGTAAATGAAGATCCAATCCAATTTAATTACCTGACGGCACCCAATAGCAGTTATTGGAGTGAAGCTGAACGAATTGTGCATCAATATTTCATTCAAAAGTTTCTACGCCTAGAAAACAATAACCAAGCATGTAAACAGCCTCATGTGTTTGTGTATGTATGGACACTTGAAAAGAAATTTAAGTCAGAGTAATCCTACAATATGAAGGCACCAAACAAGTGTGACCTTATATTTCAATTGGTTAACCTTTCAAATATCACTTCATCTATAAAAAAAAATATGGAACCAACTCAACCAAGTAACCAGCTATAAGATATGTCAAGGAATGGGGGCTGCAAGCAGCTAAAATATATGCTGAGTAAGGGGTGTTGCATTTTCATCCTAATTATGATAAACTAGTCTAAGGACAAACCTCATCTGGTTTCTTGGCAGCAAGCAATGAATTTGTAAGCCCACGTAGAACTTCAAAATTTATAGTTTTGGACACCTGCAGGAATTTTTCAAGACATTATGGAGAGAATTAGCAAAAGGGTGCAGATAATCAATGAATATGTTCACCTTCATCATGCAGTTAATATCAAGGCAACAAAATGTATATGCTGAATATCACATGCAGCTATTTTCAAGGCATAAATGCATATATGTATAAAACACATGAGTGACATGGAACTTTGGAATGGGCTGTCCCTGTTTATACCATTCTTCGTCATGTATTAGGCACACAACTTTAAGTGAACCTTCACATGAGTATTCAACTAAGCTCAAGCATACCTGTGTTAACAAATATATGGAACAAACAATGAAAAGACAGGCAAAATGAGCAAGAAATTTGAGACATACTGACCATTCCAGAAGTCTTATATGCAGCAACACTCCCTTCATAATCCTTGAGTTCAAACTTAACTTCTCCAAGCAAACGAAAAACATCAGGGTCACTTGGTTTCTCCTATGGAGCATAAAAAAGATTGGTTCACATTAATTAATTGGCATTAAAACTCTAAACAGAACGAATGCAGCCATAAGTGGCACTTCAAATCATATCCAATACAGTACGAATGAGGAACAAACCTTTGACAGGTCCTCGAGAAGAGATGCTGCCCTGCTATAGTCTCCTAGTTCTGCTAGCGTTACTGCAGCTCCCTGCAAGATCGCTTGAATAAATTTGAATATATGTATGATACAATCAGGGTCAAATCATACAAGTCAGCATCAAAGATGAATTTACTAATTCCGTATGCAGAGAAATGATATACACCATAAATTATTTCTAGACTGAAAATAAGAAAAATGAACATGATTAGCATCTTGAGAACACTGACTCACTTCAAGAGCGGTTGGATCTTTTGGAGAGGTACTAAGCATTGCCTCGTATTCTTTCAGCCTAGTCTGACACAAATTGGGAATCAGAGGTGTTAAAAGATCTTTCCTGAGTTCCACACAAAAAATTCACAATAAGAACGATTAAAACATACCTTACATTACTTAATATTTATGATGCTAAAGGACATCAAAGAGAGAGAGAGAGAGAGAAAGAGAGAGCTCATTTTGGCTCATAACTCTTTTGATGGAGATGAAAAAATCATCAAAATAAATAGTTGACACTTATGTCTGTTCTCACTTTAATGAAACGACTTTTCTAAGTTCCAAAATCGGGTATTACTAACAACATATCCAACCAGAACTACTTTTACAGCATCCTTGAACCCAAAATGGATCATATGAGGAAAAGGCAAATCCCAAAATGCATTAGGGAATAGGGAAGCATATTGATATTTATTTTGTAAGAGAGTTGTATCATGGACAACCAAAATGAGTATCTTCGAAGCTAATTTCCGCAGATTCAAGAATGGATTTTATAGGTACTTTCTAACAGTATTACCTCAAGAGCGACCTTCTCTTCTTTTGACAGTTTATTACTGGCAACCACAGCTTGCTCAGTGGGGCTGTCACTGTAAAGTAGAATGTAAAGATCAAACTTCTCCTCTAGAAATTTTATATCATGGTAATGAAGATGATCGATCAAACAAATAAATCAAAAATCAAACATTTCAGATACCAAAAGTATAGAGTTCCTCAAATGAAATAAAAGCATCGCTTTGCTAACAAGAGATATATTAAAAAATTTAGATACAACAATCTTGTGATAGGAGTTTTTTAAATCATGTTTTCACTTCAACTGGCAGTACATTCTCTCCTGAAACAGCATAACTGTCTATAAACTCTAAACAATAGGTTGTTTAGTTATCCATAAGTTTGGCCATAAGTTTTTTCTATGCCAAACTATGTAGACAGAGAAATTAGAATTTACTATGCATTACTTTTCAAGCATGTTCTTCCTTGCAATCCAATAAGGATACTTGATTCCTATTGCACACTGTATTTCATTCCAAATAGAGAGTATTCTCCTGAGATGCCTTGAAAAGAAGAGAGCATATGAAGTTTCCTCCTTTTAGCAGTGGGTAATTTAATGAATATGATCAGTA
Organism: Pelargonium cotyledonis; assembly: GCA_036897625.1. Taxonomy (NCBI): domain Eukaryota; kingdom Viridiplantae; phylum Streptophyta; class Magnoliopsida; order Geraniales; family Geraniaceae; genus Pelargonium; species Pelargonium cotyledonis. The sequence goes on from JAYMTA010001565.1 coordinate 16,805, forward strand.
TTTTAACAAGTCACCGAAACAATTCCACTATCACTTTGAGCAATAGAGAGATACAATCTCAAAATCAATCAGTTTTGGACAGACACGACAGCATCTATATAGAAATATGGAGAAGAATCAGTTGATTTCATAAGGGGAGAAGAGAGGGGAAGAAGAAAAAAAACTATGATAATATACCTTACCTTCCAGAGGGAAGAAAGTCTCCAAGAGCAAAAACCAAACCAAAGACCACAACAGCTACCCCCACGCCAATCTACTCAATCTAAAGGTTTGAATTAGCGACATCTTTATAACTGAAGAATATATCTTTATAGCTGAAGACAATTTCAAAATGGCATATCCATGAAAAGCTTTTACCTTGGTACCAAGTCCAATTGTTTTCTTGTCCGACTCAACTGGTGCATCATAGTCAATGGCGCTGAATTCCTTCAGTTTATCTGCCTTTTTCTGCTCAAGCGCTGATCTGAATGAGAGAAATAATACACGGGATTTTGATGAAATTAAAATGCCTTCCTGAATATATCCAGAGTGTCTAAGGGAATAAAGGAATTCTGGAAGTATAGAAAAGAGGCTGGAAAAAAAAATCAACACATAAACTGAAATGTGTAGTGTAACACAGTCGCACCTTTTAAGTGCTTCCAATCTTTTCTCAAATTGAATGTCTGAAAGATTACTTTTGGATCTTCCATCAAGTTGAGAGCTTATGCCAGGTGCCTCTGCAAGAAAAATGTAATACATGAACAAGGAATATAAGGACTTATTCCAATCTTTGAACTACTGATTCACCATGTTGGTGGACTGAAGATTCCAGACTTGTAAGTGGACTGGACATGCACACGCTAAGAACATAACATTCTACGGGATTTGCTGTTTGAACTTTGATATGAGAATAGCATATAGTTTTTGCAATTCCAGCTAATATTTTGATAGATGTCATATAGAGAGAGACATAAGTCCATTTCTCCAACAAAATGGATTTTTAATTTGACATGTTTCTCATTAGATTTTAATATAATTGAAAACTACAAATTCATATATGCTTTGAAAATGATCAATCATGGGTTTGTGCTTGTGTCTGTGTCCAAATTAATACTTCATACATTCAAATTACAAAGAGAATGAAAATTATAAACAAAAAAAATGGCTTGGTGCATAATTGTTCATGGAAACTGCATACTTCCTAAAATATCTAACTAAATGAGCTTTACTTTATAGTATGGATCAGATCCTCTTATTCAGTTCAGAAGATCTAAAAGCAAATGTGTAAGCACTTATAAAATAAAACTAGAGGGTTCTTGATTAAACCTTTTGTAAAATAATTATATTGGGAATATTTGATTACGTAATAACGAGTCTGGACACGCATCAATAGCTAAGTAAAGAAATCTTTGTTAAGTTATGGAGCAAGAGCAAACATATTATTTTCCAGGCTTTACATTTTAGAAGGATAGAAACTTAGTAGAAATGTAAGGAGAGATCCTAGTATTTGAAACTGAAGTGGTTCATAACAGTTAGAGAACCATAGCACAGTTAATAATTTGGCTACAGTAGAGGGTCAATTGAGCTGTATGAGAATCAAAAAATTGTTAGCAAATGCAAGATGCTTTGCAAATGTAAACAACAACCAACAAGATAAATAGGTGTGTGCCTAAATATAATAATTGTAAAAGTTAGGAGGGAAAATCAGTGGACTTACGAGCAGGTAGAGGACTAGATTGTTTGGTTCTTGATTTCCTGCATCAGTTAGCAGTACAAATTTCAAAACTCAATGACACTGAAGAATTGCATCATTCAACGCCAAGAAAGTGATGGCCTCGTTTAAACTTTAATGGTAGATGCAATGTTCCTATGTCAAGTGCTCAAATCATTTACCTCCCAAAGAAGAGTGAGAAAATAACTGTCACTATCTCCACTGATAATGAACAATACTACCATCGGTACATGCAATGCAATCCAATGTCCATTCGTAATATATACTACAGGTGATGAACTATTAATTGGTAATTTAGCACATTTTTGGGATTGAATTTGAATTCAAAACCTGACCACACAAAAATTGAAATGAAAGCTAAAAACACAAAAACCTTGGTGGCGGTGATGGCGGTGGTGGTGGTGGTGTGTTCTTTTTGCTTCCAAAACCGCGTCCTCCCTTGGCATCATCGGAGGAGGAGCACTGTACTCGAATCCCAAACTGGTGTCGGAAATTACGGCAGTTGGCTTGTGAATACTGCAGCAACAACCTACTCGTCCTCCTATTCCTCGCTGTTGGTATCGTTGCCGGCTTCGTTGAAGTAACTAACATGTCGCCGGTGGTGGCTGTGGCGGTGGCGGTGGCGATTTAGTTCAACTCACTGTTCAGACATATGGAGGAGTGGATAAGTTTTGCGTTCACGAAATTAAGTGAAAATGCTTGCTCCCAGGTCTGAGCTAAACTATAGGGACAGCGTGGTGCTACTGATGGGCTTAGCATGGCTCAGCTCTGCTTGACTTAACTTTTTGCATTTTTTTTTTTTTTTTTTTGAAATTATTTTTATTAGTATTTAATTTTATGCAACACATTGATTGTTAAGCTAAAGAAAAATTGGGATAACCACTTTTCTAGTACCCAAACTTTCAAAAAAAATCTAATTTGGTGCCTAAACTTTTATTTCTCTCAATCTAGTATCCACACTTCT
>JAYMTA010001566.1:0-19475 GCA_036897625.1 Pelargonium cotyledonis
AAAGTTTGACGGCTTGGCTGCTGTCGAAGAATGGGCTTCGAGAACCTAGGATCTAGGGTTTCGAGCGTAGCGGTCATTAGGTCGCGTGAAACGGCGGCGGCGGCGGCGGCTGACGGCTCGGCTACTGTCTAAGAAGCGGACTTGCTGTTACGTTCAACGAAAAAAGTTAAGCCCTCAAGGGTTAATGAGCCTATGGAGGGTGTCGTTGAAGGTGTAGTTAATGAGGAAAATCCATCTGTGGAAGGTGCAGTTAATGAAGTGGTTACAGTGGTGCATGGGACGGAGGAGCGGAGTATGGAGAATGGTAGTGTCCCTAAGCCACCGGTGTTACCAGATGATATGTCACAGTTATCCTTCAAGGATAAACTAATGCTCCATGAGAGGAAAAGGGAGGAGGAGAGGAAAAAACTTAAGGAGCGTTTCCTTGAGGAGGATCCTGTGGAACACTATATTCATGAGGGTTGTCAGGCGCTGAGAGTGCCGGAAAGAAGGGTTGCCCGGCTAGGGTTTCAATGGAAGGACTGCTTGGTGATAAAATTGATTGGTTGCTCCCTTGGTTGGAGGACCATGATGGAACGTATTACTAAACTTTGGAACCCTCATGGCGAGTTTGACCTGATCGCCAAGGCGAATGGCTATTACGCTGTTCGCTTCCAATTATTTCAGGCCTATAGACATGCCATGGAAGAGGGGCCATGGATGATTTTTGGTTATTACCTCACGGTTCGTCCTTGGACTCTGGAGTTCCGAGCAGATACGGGTACTATCTTGAGCACATTAGTTTGGGATAGGTTTCCTAATCTACCATTGCATTTCCTTGGTGAAGATGTGTTGATGGAGGTGGCGGAGGCTATTGGTAGGCCTATTAAGGTTGACATGTGCACAAAAATGGCAAGCAAATGGCACTTTGCTCGGGTTTGTGTGGAAGTAGACTTGAGCAAGCCTCGACTTCCGAGGCTCTTTTGGAATGGACACTACCAACAATTGGCATATGAAGGTTTACATCTTATTTGTTTTAAGTGTGGCCGAGCTGGTCATAAGGATGCCTCATGTATGTTTGCTAAGCCGAGTGTGGACTTGAATGTGGCTCCGATAGCCCAGGATGAGGTCGTAAGGGCTAGGGAACAGATGCAGGAATAGCAGGGAGGAAACTCAATATCCCGTGCGGTGGTAACAGCTCGAACTCAGGTGGGGGAGGAAGCTCCCAATCCCAATCAGGTGGTGGGTGTGTCTCAAAAGCAGTTTTTGGCTGTCGAGCAACAAAGGAAAAAGGATCCTGAGTTTGGGAGGTGGATGGTGGTGCGTAGGAGAGGGGCCCGTAAACAGGTTGAGGCAAAGAAAAATCAGCAGAAACAGGAAGGTGGTTTGGGTTCGCATTTTACAGTGCTTGCGCAGGAGGAAGAGCAAGTAGGTGGCAAGGGAGGAGAGCAAGCTGGAGTGGTTGCAACTGATAACAGTTCCATGATGGAAGTTGATAGTGTTGAAGTTGGGTCTGGTAGTGAGGGGCCTAGTAGTGGAAATGGGCCTAGTGTGGCGAGTGGGCCGAGTGCGGTCAATGGGCTGAGGAAAGAGAAATCTGTTGTGGGGCCCAAATCCCAGGCTAATATTGGAAAAACGACGTCGGGGAGGAAGGACCTTGTTGGGGACAAAGCTACTGCATCTGGGCAGTCTGGTTCTATGGCTCAGAGCAATCGCAGGTCTCAGTTTCCGGGCAGGGGAGGTTTTGGTTGCAGATCAGGAGGACGAGGGGGGTTACGGCGGCCACGGGGGGGGGGGGGGGGGGGGGGGCCCCGCCCCCGGGGGAGGGGCAGTGGCCCCAGCCATGGCGGGTTTCCCTTTGGCCGGTCCAAATACCGCTCCTAACATTCCAAACACCACTTCTAATATTCCCGATTTGAACGTTGAGGTAATTTCAAACGTGATTCGCAGTAGTGGAGAGTCTTTGGAGCCACGGTTGAGGGAAGTGGTCGGGCTTCAGAGTTCAAAGGAATTAAGGGCTCAGGTAACTAGGTCGGAGCAAAGGGATGCTCAAAACCCCAGCCTTAATCCAGGTATGTCTCAATGAATGTCCTTCTTTGGAACTGTAGGGGTATTGGTCAGAAGGTTAAGGTTGCTTTCCTTAAAGATATGGTTCGAATTAATTGAGTGGATTTGTTGGTTCTGTTTGAGACTCGTATTAGTGGTAGCAGAGCTGATCAAGTTTTTCAATAATTGGGCTTTGATCACTGGTTCAGGTAGGAAGCCGAGGGTTTGGTATGAGGCATTTGGATTTTCTGGTATGACGGTTTCTGTCCTAGGGTCTGCATTATAGGTTGTTCATTTGGGAATTTATGATCATTTGGGAAAGGCTTGGCTTTTGTCTTGTGTTTATGCTTGTCCGAAATGGGAAGTCCGTCGCATTTTGTGGGAAGCTCTTCGAGATTTGGGTCCCCTTATTGATGTCCCTTGGGTGGTGGCGGGTAACCTGAATGAGATTATGGTGGCCTTGGAGAAGTGTGGGGGTTGTAGTATCAATTCTGCTCAGAGTGGCTTTTTTTGAGAGGGGGGGGGTGTGGGGGGTGTTTTTCTCTTTGGGGGGTTCAGAGAGTGGGTGGATGTGGGTAATCTTCTCGATATGGGGTTCTCGGGCCAGCCTTTCACTTGGACAAATTTTCAGCAAGGTCGGAGTAGAATTCTCTGCCGTTTGGATTGGGTTTTGGGCAATGAAGCTTGGAATATTTTATATCCAGATGCTCATGTGCGTCATTTAACTCGGGTGTTTTTGGACCATTGCCCTGTTTTAGCTGCTTTGAGAAATCTATTGCGCCTAACAAGCCACGTCCCTTCCGTTTTGAAGCCATATGGATGGCTCACCCTGACTTTCGCAGGCTTATTGAGTAGGAGGAGTTTCGAGTGGGGTCGATTGTTGATACTATTCACTCCTTATAGGGCAGGTTGGCTGAGTGGAATAAATCTATTTTTGGGAATGTTTTATACCGAAAGCGGGCTGTCTTGAAGAGGCTTGAGGGTCTGCAGAAAGTTTTGGGGGTGGCTATAACCATTTGCTTTTGGAGCTTGAGAAGAACCTCTTGTTGGAACTCCAAAACATCTTTCGACAAGAGGAGATTCTCTAGTTCCAAAAATCCCGCATGGAGGCTATTCGATTTGGGGAGCGCAACACCAAATTTTTCTGCATTACCACCCTTAACCGTAGAAGAGGTAACAAGGTGATAGCGCTGCGGGACGAGGCTGGTACTTGGCTAGATTCGTCGGAAGATTTGGAGGGGTTAGCGGTAGCTTTCTTTCGGCAGCTCTATTTTGTAGACTCGGCTGTTCGGGTTGTAGGGCCGGTGTAGGATGGGCCCAGCTTGACTAGGGAGGATAGGGAGCTGCTTGATAGACCCGTTGTGATAGAAGAGGTTCGTAAAGCTCTTTTTGATATGAAGCCGTGGAAGGCTCCGGGTGTGGATGGCTTCCAAGAGGGGTTTTTTCAATCTCATTGGGATCTTTGGGGAAACAGGCTTTATGGATTGGTGAAAGACAGTTTTGAGGATGAGTTCTTTCCAGAGTTTTTTAATCAAACTCAACTGGTGCTTATCCCGAAAGTGGAACATCCGATCTTTATTACCCAATTCCGGCCCATTAACCTTTGCTCCACCTTTCTTAAGTTAATAACTAAAGTGTTAATGAACCGATTTCGGCATTTGTTGGATGATCTCATCGGGCCAAACCAGGCGAGTTTTGTGCCAGGGCGCTTAGCTACAGACAACATCCTTGTTGCCCAAGAGTTGATTCACAAGCTGAGAATTTCGAAGCGTGGGACGGGTTATATTGCGGTAAAAATCGATCTTGAGAAGGCTTATGACCGTATTAGTTGGGACTTCCTCCGTGAGACCTTAGAGCATTTTGGCTTTTCGGAGAAGTGGGTCCGGTTTGTTATGTTTGCTGTAACGTCAGTGCGTATGTCGATTCTCTGGAACGGGGCTAAGTCTGAAAGCTTCCCTATGCAGCGGGGATTGCGGCAAGGCGATCCTCTATTGGGAAACTTGATTGACCGCCGAGTGTTGGAAGGTGTTTGGAGTCCGATGCGTCTGAAGAAGAAGGAGACGAGAGTCTCACATTTGTTCTTCGCAGATGACTTATTATTATTCTCCACGGCTTCGGTTGGACAAGCAGCTGCTATGAGGACAGTGCTCACTGATTTTTGCGCCATTTCTGGACAAAAGGTTAGCTGCTCTAAATCTAAATTTATGTGCTCTCCTTCAGTATCAAAGGTGCTCAAGAGAAGGATTGCGGGGACGTTGGGAATTGCCCATACGGAGGACCTGGGTGTCTATCTGGGAGTTCCATTACACTGTCACCGGATGAGAAGCTCTGATTATCAGTTCTTGAATTATAGGGTGAGCTCTAGGCTGACAGGTTGGAGGGCGAAGTATTTAACTATCGCAGGTAGAGCGACTTTGATCAAAGCAGTTACTTTGTCAGTCACCAATTACATTATGCAAGCAGAATGGATTCCAAGATCGATGTGCCGGAAATTAGACCAGCTTAATAATTGTTTCCTTTGGGGCGGTGGTGTGGATTCAAAAAAGGTGCATTTGGTCTCTTGGGAGTCAGTTTGCAAGCCTTTGGCGTCGGGCGGGGTTGGGGCTTCGATGTACGGCTGATATGAATGTAGCTCTCCTTGGTAAAGTGTGCTGGCAGGTTGTGATGTAGTCGGATCACTTATGGGCCCAGCTTTTTCGAGAAAAGTATGGGTCTCAATGTACTATTTGGGTAGATGTTTTTTCGTCAGCTGCCTCTCGGGTTTGGAGAGGGGTCACAAAGTGTACGTTTCTGTTGGAAATAGGCCTTGTTTGGAAGGTGGGAAACGAGGCTGATATTGACTTCTTTCATGATTTTTGGTTAGATGGGCAAGCTATCTCTGATCAAGTGAAGGGTAGCTGTCTGAATGGTATTATGGTGAATTGTTTCATGAGCGGAAGTGGAGAATGGGATGTCGATTTGTTGTGAAGCACTCTGCCAAGGGAGATTGCTAATCAGGTCGAAGGCTATCCCCTATCCAGAAACCCGGCGAAGAAAGACTCTTTTGTCTGGAGGGCTGACAATAGTGGGGTTTATACGGTGAAATCGGCATATAAACTTGCTTTGGCTTGTTCAGAGGATGCTGATTGTATGTGGAGCTAAATTTGGAAGCTTCAAGGTCCGAGTAAATGGAGGTACTTGTTTTGGCTTGCGAGGCTTGGTCGGCTTCATACCGGTAAGCTTTGATTTATTCGTTCTTTATCAACAAACTCGAGTTCGTGTGATATGTGGGGCTGCTGTCGAGGACGATATTCATATCCTCCGTGATTGCTCTACTGCTCGGGCTGTTTGGAAGTGTTTTGTTCCTGCTTCTTTTCATTCTTGGTTTTTTTCTCTCCCAGTGAAGGAATGGATTGATTTTAATATCAAATATGGGTCCGTTAAGGTTGGGGCTGTTGACTGGGCAGTTTTATTTGGGGCAGCAGTTTGGCTTTTATGGAGATGGTGGTGCGCTCGTATTATGCAGCCCGATTTTGTTCTTCCCCACTGCCCGAAAAGACAAGCCATTCGAGAGGCCGAGCTGGTGATGGCTAGTCGCCAAACCGGTTCAACACGAGCTGATCATATTATGATTAATGTGGCTTGGAAAAGACCTTAGGTAGGAGTTGTGAAATTGGACTGTGATGGAGCTTGTAGGGCTAACCCAGGAAGGGCGGCGTTTGGAGGAGTCTTCCGGGATAGCTCGGTGCGTTGGTTGCTGGGTTTCTCCAGTCCAATGGGAAGTAGCACGGTCACTGTGGCGGAGCTTGCCGCATTGCGTTGTGGTCTTGAGACAGCTTGGTTGGAAAGTTGGCGTGTGTTGGAGGTGAATGTAGACTTGAAATTGGTGGCGGATGCTGTGAATGAAGAGAGGACTGTGGGGTGGTTGGCTGGAGATATCCTTGATGATATCAAGGAGCTGCTCGGTCGAAGATGGTCGGTTATGATCAGCCATTGCTATAGAGAATGAAACCAGGTCGCTGACGCCATGGCAAACATGGGGTTCACGGTGGGAGCTGGGGTAAAGTTGTTCTGGTCCGTGCCGGAGGAGGTGGCTGATATAGTCAGAGCTGATATGCTGGGAGTAAGCTGTGCCCGGAGGGTGGCCGTGTAGTTTCTGTTTCTTTCCTTGTTTACCAAAAAAAAAAAAAAAAAACAAAATTACAATGCTTAACATAGAATTTGAGGTGGAACACATTTTAATATGTATTTAGAAATCTAATAGAATAAATTGATGCATAAAAAAAAAAAACACAACCAAATGGTTGTTGGAAAGTGAAGAAAACAAAAAGAAATTGATTATTCTATTACCATTAAAAGAAGATTAATATGGGTAATGTTTTGTACGATAGTGAGTTGTAACGTGCATTATCGGAGATGAACAGAAATTCTCGAACACCAATTGTGCGACTTGTTGCTTAGGCTGTGGCTGGCTTGGTACGTAGGAGCAGAAATTCTCGAACACCAGGTAATCGGATCAGTTGCCGAGCATGAGCAGATCCGGTAGATTGAAGCTGATTTTGCTAGAGTTTCGAATATTTGATTAACATGTACAATTGAACAACACATTGACATGGACTTTTCATATCTTCAAGAAATTCAAGTTACCAATTGTAGTACACTGAAGGGCATTGTGCTAAGAAGAACGGAGAAGATGATGATTTAACTAACGGTATTTGCGGTTAAACAAAAGATACATGATGGATAAGCATTAAAGCCAACAATAAAAGTGGTTGGTGGTGGTAATTACCATTAAATGACTGGTTATTGATTTTTAATGGAGATCATGGTGGGAGACAGTTATTGTACTCATATGCAGGTAATTATATATAAGAGATTCAGGGGATTATATTGAAGAATAACTGATAATAAAAAGATAAAATAAAAATATCCAAATTAGCAAAATGGGTATATAAACTGTAACTTCATAAAGGAAAAAAAATTGTAGCAGAAGTTATCAGCAAAAAATATGTACGTTTAAGAAAAAAAAAGTTACCTCCAAAGCAGCAACTAATTAGTTCAAAAAAAAAAAAAAACTAAATTTTGAGAGATTGACACATAAGCACCCAAGGTGCTGGTTTATACTCCATCTGTCTTAAAATGAGTGTCTTGTTTCTATTTTTTGTAAAAATTAAGAATTACAAAGTAATTTAGTGTGTTTCCTATATAATCATCACTTTCTTCACTTACACCTCATGTGCAGATTTGTCCATGTGCATAAGTGATAAGAGTAATATGGGAAGAACAATAATATAATAACATAAAAATAGAAACAAGACACTCATTTTGGAACAAAAAATTTAAACAAATAAGATACTCATTTTGGGACGGAGGAGTACTAATTAAGAGAAAATAAAAAATATAGAAAACAGCAATCCAACAGCAGAGGGGCATATTAGGAATTTAGTGGCAAACACTAAAAAATAGTAACGTAATCGGATGTTTCCGTACGAAACAACTCTCAGCTTTTTCATGCCCAAAAGAGTAATTTCACATCATTTTCTGTTTTTTTTTTTCCTAAGAAAAAAATATGTTTTTACAATTATGATAACCATTTTCTCCAAGAAATCAACCAACATTCCCTGAGAAAATTTGAAATATTTTCTGTTTTGCTTTCTCAGGAAAATACAAAATGTAAAATTACACGTTTTGTGTTTTCTATGTTTTTTCAAAGACACTTTTCGAAAACAAATTGAAGGTTTTAGGATTTTAGGTTTTTAGAAATCAAACTGCAACAACAACGATCACAACAACAGCTCTTCTCTGCTGAATTTTCTGTTTCCATTTTGCTCTGTTTCTTGTTTTTTCTTTTTCTGCAACGAATTTAAACCGTCTTCTCCGAATCCGAAGCCTCGCCATTTTCGCTCTCGTGAAAAGGGTTATGAAATTACGCCAAATTCCTCATTTCATTTTTGGGTAATGCGGTTTTGGAATTTGTTTTCTCAATTCGTTTTGAGAAGACAAGGTACAATCCAATTCCGTACATTCCCAATTCTCAATCTCACCTCCCATTTCCACGACCAAATTCGAAGAATCAAGCCTGGGTTGTGCCTAATTTGATCGCAAATCAGGGTTTTTGGATTTGGGTTTGTGTGATTATTGAGGATTCGGGGTCTAGGTAAAAATGATGGCGGATAAGGTGCCGTTGGCGGTCCGCAGTTCGTTGGAGGAAATGCTGGATTCTCTCCGGAAGAGGGATGAGCTGGAGAAACCCAAGGACTTGCCGCCGGCATTGCCTGCCCGGCCAACTTCGAGAGCTCGGAGGCGGTCCGCGAGGTACTCACTGCCGAGGAGCTTTGTGGCCGGAGATGGAGAGCCGGAGAGCTTTTCTGTTCAAACTCCCGAGCAAGAGGTGGAAAGAAAAGAATTTATGTACAAGATGAATAGTTTTGGGAGCAAGAAGAGGAATTGGGATTTGAATTCGCCCTACGATGATGAAAGAGAGAGGGAAAAAGAGCTCAGGGATCAGAGTTCAGATCATGAGGTTGCTTTTCCTCAGCCGTCGAATGTTCCACTGGAGAGTATCCCGGAGCATGAATGGGAGGATGAGATCAGTTATTTCACTAAGAAGGTAATTAAGAAGGGAAATTGACACGAGTTTGTTTGATCTTATCGATTTTGTTCATGTTATGTAGTTTTGGTATCTACTATTGACACTGCTATCCGGACAAGACTTGGAGTAAGGGAAGACATGATAATACATGACTTAACAGAGAAGATAACATTGGATAGAATAAAGTGGAGGGTGAGAATATGAGTAGAAGATCAACAGAGTTTTGCATAAGTATTCATGTAGCTGATGCCAATGTTGGTGTGGCATCATAGTTCTTAGCTCTATACACATACTTGGAAAAACTACAAGGGTTGGGGGAAAATCCAATATCTAGGTTAAATGGAAACAAATAATAAGAAAAGACATGGTTAGAGTATAAAAGTTAATATTGATTCTTTAACTATTAGTTTAGGATATTAGTTAAGTTGGTTCTCTACATGGCGACGGAGCCTAATAGAGCTAGAGATCACAAGTTCAAGTCTTGCTGCCACCCCTAATAGCACAAGTAGAAGAAGACATGTACATGAACCACATGCAAAGCGATAAAGAGCTTGCACAAGAGGGTGGTGATAGAGGTTCCATAAGGTGTTTTAACAAGAAAAAAGAAAGAAAAGTTGTGGGGTCTTAGACTATTTGTCAATAGAAAAAAAATGTGACATTATGTTGAATGAATCATGCATCATGTTGTCCTCTGTGATGGAATTGTTCTACTTTCTTGTTGAGGATGTATCTATTTTCGTCACCTTCTTTTCTAAGAGATATATTTGAGATATGAGGAAGGCATATCGAATGTAGAGTTGAGTATACGAAGGTGAAAACATATTTGACATAAGTTTTAGTAGCAATTCGATACTCTCAACCCACGTACCTGTTGACTTCTTCATCAATGTTGTGTTGTTGTTCCCAGTTCTTAGTTCCATTATATATTTATACTTCTTTCTACACAAAGTTATTCTTTTTAAAGATGAAGATGTAGATTGGAGTAGTTTTATACAAAACAATATGCTTCCTAATCTTTCTTCTGTAAATGTTTATGTGTTGTATTTGAAGCATTAGTTATTTATGTTTGAAGTATTGGTTTCAGAAACTTCGTGTCTGGTGTCGGCTTGATGGTGGACATTGGGAGTCCGGAGTAATACAATCAAATTCAGGGGATATAGCATATGTTTCAATTTCAAATGGAATTGTAAGTCCATAATATTGGGCTATATAGAAGACAGCTATGTAATCAATGTTGAGTACTTATATTGGTTGCCCTTACGTGTACTAATTATGCATCATTGCTTCAGGTTGTCAAAGTGTCTACAGGAGAACTTTTTCCAGCAAACCCAGATATCCTGGATGGGGTGGATGATCTTATACGACTTAGTTATTTGAATGAACCATCTGTTCTTCACAATCTTGAGTATAGATTTTCTCGTGATATGATTTATGTGAGTACATTGTAAACTTCCTTTAACCGGTTTATGTGAGTACATTGTTCTGCTGTCAGATTCTTTTATTTTTTTTGTTTTTGAAATTGATATACCATTTATCACTTTCCTTTAACCGGTTCATCTGTTCATTTGTGTAGAGTAAAGCAGGACCTGTCTTGGTTGTAGTCAATCCTTTTAAAAATATTAAGATCTATGGAAATGATATTCTGACGGCTTATAGACAGAAACTTGAGGACAACCCTCATGTTTATGCTATTGCAGATGCTGCCTACAGTGAGATGATGAGAGGTGAACTGGAACCCGTGCTTTTCTTGGAACTAGTAAAGTGACTCTGGAATTTTTATAGTTGCTCTATACATTGTTCTGAAGTATCCTTTTTGCTCCTTTGTTTTTGCATATTGCAGATGAAATTAATCAATCAATCATCATAAGGTTAGTCATGGTTTCATTGAACCAGCCTTTGTTTGGCTCCTAAATGTTTCATTTGTAAGTGTTAAAGTATGCCACATTGAAAGTATGATTTGGCCCGTCCACCTAATAGCTTAAGCTTTTGGGTTGGAGTAAAGTTTAACATGGTATCAAAGCTGATTTGGTTTGGGTCAAGTGATCCATTTGTGTTGCCTCCCTGTTAATTCTTAGTTCAGGAATTTGAAGTTTGAGATCAGTTAATATACTAGTTGGCCCTTCACCTAATAACTTATGTTATTGGGTTGGAGTAAAATTTAATAATAAGAATTCCAACTAACTTATTTGTATCAAGAATCTTATAGCCTTGCTGTTACATTATAGTGGGGAAAGTGGAGCTGGGAAAACTGAGACAGCAAAGAGGGCAATGCAATACTTGGCTGCTCTTGGTGGTGGCAGTAGTGGGATAGAGGATGAAATCCTTCAGACAAGCTGTATTCTTGAAACATTTGGGAATGCAAAAACTTCTAGAAATGACAACTCTAGTCGATTTGTGAGTTCATTTGTTTGCTCTATTTGGTACACATTTATTGATTAATCAAGTTTAAAGCATGTTCTTTGATGTTGGTTCATGAATGTAAAAAACGACCACTTTATGGATTCTTATGTTAAACAATTACAAAAGAGATCATTCAAAAAGTTTTCTGCTTTATTTACCTACTATTCTGATCTGGTGTAGGGGAAGTTAATTGACATTCATTTTAGCACATCAGGGAAAATAAGCGGTGCTAACATTCAGACCTGTAAGCATGTTTTAATGTGGAAAATTTCTATTTGGTTTGTTATTTCTTTATATATGTTTCAGTTGCAGCAACTGACTTGAGTTTCACCTTCATGTACTGGTTAACTGTGAATCCATCTGTGGAAATTATCAATAGTTCTTCTAGAAAAGGTAACTTGTTGCCCCACCCTAACCTTAGCTTGGATTATCATTTTAATATGTTCGACTTCTTTAAATTATCATCTCTTGTGTTACAGTCTAGAGTGGTTCAGCTGGCATATGGTGAAAGATCATATCATATCTTCTATCAACTTTGTGCTGGTGCTCCAACTACCCTCAAAGGTACTTGCGTTGACATGAAAATGATTTTCATTACTGTTTCTTAATAAATAGCTAAACCTGTGAACCATATTTATGTAATATTGTCTGGGAATCTTATGATTTCTGATGTTTAAGAAGACTTTGTGTCCGAGCTAAGGATCTCTTAGCCTCTTGCTATAATTATTAGCTAATGGTAATTGGCACAGAACTGGATATTAGGGATTTGTGAGTGTATATGATTAAAATTTAAAACCAGTTTGTATGGCTTAATCTTTGAGCCAATGTATAAATGGAAGTTCCCAATTACTTCAATCATTATTTAATAGAGACATTCTCATCTCTTTTGGGTATATATTTTAACTGCAGAGTCGCTTAATCTTAAAATGGCTAATGAGTATAACTATCTTTGTCAAAGCAACTGCTTGACAATTGATGGTGTGGACGATGCTCAAAAATTTCACGATCTTATGGTAATTCAAACAGAGTGCACTTCCCTCTTTCTAGTCATTTAATTTTCTTGGATTTGAAAGTGTCGTGTGTTTTATAATTTATTTATTTGTTTTCCCATTTCTTCAGGAAGCATTAAATACTGTTCAGATTTGTAAAGAAGATCAGGAACAGGCATTTGCAATGCTTGCTGCAGTATTGTGGCTGGGGAACATATCATTCCGAGTGATTGACAGTGAAAATCATGTGGAGGTGGTGGCTGACGAAGGTAATATCATTATGCTTAGTTTTGTGTACTTGCCTTTTTATAATAATTTGCAAGTGTGACGAATGCTATTATGCTGATAGGCTAATGCATTTGAGATCTTAATCTGTCATATTTTTATTTTCGTCAAAAGGTTTTATCTGGGAAAAGTACCATATGCAAAATCAGCCGTTCTGAGGATACATCGACGAGCGAGTTGTTACTTTGCTTCAGCAAACTGTATTTTCATGCAAGAGAACTTTTGGGTTGGAAACAAAGAACCAAAGATTTGAATTTTGAGGAGGGAGAGATGTGTGAGAAAGGGAGAATGGATGTATACATTAAACAGAAAAGAATTGGACCTTAAATTGTGGCAAAACTAGAATTAAAGAAGTTACTGTGATCTAATGGTTGTTTAAATTTTAACCAACATTTTCTCCCCTTAAATTTCATCATTCTAATTATCAGAGATCATGGACACCTATTTTGTTGTGTTCATTATTTTCTCTTTTTGTTCAGAGCTGGGCTTAAACCTTCTGCTCTATGTTGGATTATTCTGATTTTCTCTTATATTTCTCCTTTTTTCTTTCTTTCTTTCTGGACAGCTGTAAACAATGCTTCTAGGTTGATGGGTTGTAGCACCGAGAACCTGATGTCAGCTTTATCGACACACAAAATTCAAGCTGGCAAGGAAAATATTGCTAAAAAGTTGACAATGCAGAAGGTATTCTTGCACTTCATTAAGATTTATGTGTGTGTATGCGTATGCGTGCACATGCATGCCTATTCATTTTACAAGCCCACTCTTAATCATGTGTCCCATACATGGCCTTAAAGCTTCACAAATATTACTTTGGTTAAGTGGTGTTGTACCATATGGGAATTGATAATGTAACTCTTATTCAGGCAATTGACACAAGAGATGCAATGGCGAAATTTATCTACGCGAGCTTGTTCGACTGGCTTGTAGTGCAGGTTAACAAGTCACTTGAAGTTGGCAAACAACGTACTGGGAGATCCATAAGTATTCTTGATATTTATGGGTTTGAGACATTTCCGGTATGCAATATGTATTCTTCTGTTTGTTTAAGCTTCAGTGTGATTTAGCTGTACCTCTGACGACAATTTGGTCTCTGCAATTTCAGAAAAATAGTTTCGAACAGTTCTGCATAAATTACGCAAATGAGAGACTGCAACAACACTTCAATCGACACCTGTTTAAACTTGAGCAGGAGGTGAGAACTGAGAAACCTTAATTTGGGGTGGCACCAAAAATGATTTGCTTGTATGATGATGGCATTCTTTGTTTTTGAGTTCAATGAAGCTTTCTTTGTCATGCTAATTATATCTTTATTCTCTGAAGTTAGAGCATTTTTGCTCACAGTTCACACGTCTTGTTTTAGTAATTTTGTTCATAGAAAATACTTCACTAAACTGTTGCGTAACGAGTTCTTGATCCCGTTCAAAAAAAAATTGAGTTTGAAGGATAGAATCCTTAATAAATTTTTTATGAAGTTTAATTTCTTTATTCTGGGCCATTCACCAAATTTAAATGTTATACATACTTATGAAGATAATTGTACTCAGAGACACTTTTGAAATGAGTTCATTACTTTGCAACATATTGATGCCTTGCCAATAGTTTTCATATATCATTGTTTTTGACCTGACGTTCTTGTTGTCTTGGATGAATTAGTTGTATGGTTTCTTTCCCAGTTCATGAATTGAACTTATAATTAGTTGGTTATAGTTATTGTTGTTTTTATAGTTATTTATGATTTCTATACTCACAAAAAAAATTATTTTATTTTAGGAGTATGACTTGGAAGGAATTGACTGGACTAAAGTTGACTTCGAGGACAACCAAGAATGCTTAGATCTCATTGAAAAGGTATTTCTATTGCATCATTTTTCTGACTCCACATTCTCTCTCATAATCATTTTGAGGTCTGAGATATGATGGATGCAATTACCAAGCTATGTTGGGCCAAGCGGTTTAGACGCTTTGGATTTACTCTGATGTCTTGGGTTTGAGCTTCCCTGGTGACGGTATATATATATATTGCTGATAAAAAAATGATGGATGCAATTCTCATTTCTTTTTGTTTTGTCATTTTATTCAGGATACTTGATCATCAAAGCAATCACATTGCTGTTATGTTGTAAATTGTGCAGAAACCTATTGGGATTCTATCTTTATTGGACGAGGAATCAAATTTTCCCAAGGCCAGTGATTTGACGCTCGCCAATAAGCTCAAGCAGCATCTGAATTCCAACCCTTGTTTCAAGGGAGAATTGGATGGGGCTTTTACTATTCACCATTATGCAGATAATGTTAGTTATATATCAGCTTTTGCGATATCCAATTTCCATTACAGATTATTGCAGCTACATTAATGTAGTTTTATCATTCAAATCAATTCTGTCATCGTGTTTTTGAGCTGATTTCAGAATAATCATAATGAAATTTCAGTTTGCATAGTGTTACTGACATCTGAACTTTTATTAGGTTGTATATGATACAAGCGGGTTTCTGGAAAAAAACAGAGATCTCTTGCAGTGCTCTTCCATCCAACTCCTCTCATCATGCAGCTGCCAACTACTTCAGTTGTTTGCCTCTGAAATACTTAACCAACTGCCAAAACCAGCACGTCAATCGAGCAAATCCGGTGCTTCGCACACTCAGAAGCATAGTGTTGTACTGCCCAAACCAGCAAGTCAATTGAGCCAATCCGGTGCTTCGGACTCTCAGAAGCATAGTGTTGCCACAAAGTTCAAGGTGAATACCCTTTGTCTTTTTTCAAATTTAATTGAGTTTTCGTCATTAGAATAGTAATATAATAAGAGCTCATGATAAAAAAAAGGGCAGCTCAAGGCATGAGGCTCCCACCATTCTGGGGTGTGGGGAGGATCATTTATGTGCGCAACCTTCCCATGCTTTTTGCTTAGAGGCTATTTCCTTGACTCGAGCCGGTAACTCCAAAGTCACAAAGTAGCAACCTCATTATAAAAATTCATAAATAACTTGAAGTGGCATCTGATTCTTCTGCGAAACAGTCTTCTGAAGTTAATGTTAAATTTTATTAGAATCGATGAAATATATGTGGCTTTAGTGACTGAGCCTCAAACAATATCTCTGCGTAAGTTTGAAAATTCAATGTGCTTCTGTATGCTTGAGTGTTGTTTCTATGGATAATATTTAATAATTCTTAAGTTTTTGTCTCTTCAAAATGCTCTAGAGCCAACTATTCAAACTAATGCACCAGTTAGAAAGCACCACACCTCACTTCATTCGCTGTATAAAACCAAATGATAAGCAGCTTCCTGGGTTGTATCAAGAGGATCTAGTGTTGCATCAACTTCGGTGTTGTGGAGTTTTGGAAGTTGTTAGGATTTCAAGATCTGGCTATCCTACTCGAATGACCCATCAAGAATTTGCTGAAAGGTAGATATTGAAGCCTTCTGTGAATTCTTCTGAGTTTGTTCTAGAATGCAATGTAATTTCTTCTGGAACGTATGCTTGCATTTTAGGTATGGTTTCCTACTCTCCGCTGTCAATGTTTCCCAGGATCCGCTAAGCATATCAGTTGCTGTTCTACAACAATTTAATGTCCACCCAGAGATGTACCAAATTGGCTATACCAAGTTGTATCTCCGAACAGGGCAGGTGAGCTTAAGAAATAAATTGAACATTAATTTAAATTGTTTTCTTTTTCTTTTGAAAATGAAACTCTCTTTCGTACTAGTCTCTCTGATGTTTTGCCACGTTGGCCGGTAGATTGCTGAATTGGAGAACAGGAGGAAACAACTTTTGCAAGGCGTGGTGGGGATTCAAAGACGCTTCCGTTGTCGTCAAGCTTGTTCTACTTTTGACGAACTCAAGAAAGGAGTTACTGCACTACAATCATGTAATGCCAGTTAGATTTCAAATTCATCTGTTTCTTTTGCTAGAGTTTCTTCACTGATTCTACTATTTCATTGGGCTCATTTCTAGCTTTCATATTTACATTTATGAATAGATTGGAATGTTGCGTTGCAGATGTCCGTGGTGAAAAAGCTAGAAAGGAATATGATACGTTGGCAAATAATTATCCAACTAGTTCATCCAAAACTTATGAGGAGAACCCGGGAGCTGTCATATATTTGCAATCAGGTAATTTTCTATTCTTCAGTTTCAAAATTGTGGTAGTTTAATCAGATACACGTGTGTATTTGTCTTATCCTTGTATTGTTTTTCACTCCTGCAGCTATCCGTGGTTGGTTGGCCCGTAGACAGGTTAGTTCCGTGCATAATATGAAGAATAGTATGAAGAAGGCAATTGTTGAGATATCAAAATCTGCAAAGAATTTACAGTTGCACTCTTCAGAAATTAAGGTATCTATGCTTTATACTAATCGGTTCTTTGTATGGTTTTATCCTGTTTAGTATTCCTAACGCGACTGAAAGTGTTATTATTGATTACTTGGAGTTGATAGGTAGATGAACTAGTCTATCTAGGTTTGGATTGAAATTATCTCGTAAACATGTTGCCAGAAGAAGAAACATGCATATTACCAAGTGGTTCTGCACAGAGGTGGTAATTTGTGTTCATGGGTCATGTTTGTTTCGTGCTGAAACCCAAACACGACCTAATTATTAAACAGGTTGAGGTACAAGTCACGAACATGCCCCATTTATGAGTCGGTTGACACGCTCAATACGATTAGGTAATTGGGTTCAAAATTATGACTCAATCCGACACGTTTAAATAAACGTGTTTGGACTGACTCGACCTAGTCCCATTTAATTTTGCAAGGGTCATTACTGACAAGGCTCATATATAAAATTACCATTATATCCTTAAATGGTCACTAAATGGGTTGGGTTGGTTGACATTACCACAACATGGACACAATTAAGTTGAATCTAAACCTGGTCAAATTCGTGTCGTGTTCATGTCGTGTCACAGGTAATGGCACAAATTGCTAGTACTAGTGGCATGTGATGAATTTTAAAACAAGTTGCCTGCCATAAGCGAAAACTGAAAACCTTTTTCATGACAAATTATTTAGTGCTAAGCATTTCCAGTTCCTGGACGTAGTCTTTAAACCTGATTTGGAACCTGTCTTATCCAAAATCAAAGCAAGTTGGTGAAATATTTGTTTTGGATGTCAATATTTTCCCAGGGACTAAAAAGGATACTATTTTATTGGCTGAGCAGGATGTACCACCCGAGCAGGTGTATGCAATTCTTGAAGAGCTCCGAAGGTGTGTCGTGAAGACAGAATCCGCTCTGGGCCAAAAGGAAGAGGAAAATGTTGCACTTCAGGAGCAACTACGCCTGTACGAGAAGAAATGGTCGGAATATGAGGCGAAAATGAAATCAATGGAAGAGATGTGGCAGAAACAAATGGCTTCATTGCAGGTCAGTACCAGTTCTCGTGTTTCTACGAATTAGCTTGCATAACACAAACATAATGTTAAGGCTGATTTTCCTCGTAAGACACACACACTCACCAATAATAGGGTTCGATCAAAATGTAATTTTGTGCAGAAGAGTCTCTCTGCTGCAAGAAAGAGTCTTGCTGCGGACAACGCAGCACAACACGGAAAATTACAAAATGCTCATCAGCCTCATGATTCCGAGGATACCACAACCACGAGATTTCTAACTCCCTCTGGGAGCTTTATTACTAATTCCAGCGATGGTATACCAGCACGAGATGGCAATGGCGTCAACAGCCTGATAAAGGAGTTTGAGCAGCAGAAACAGAGTTTCGATAGCACTGCCAAAACGCTAAACGAGGTCAAACCACAAGCAGATTCAACCTCTATTATGCTGCATCCATTTGAGGAACTCAAGAAACTGAAAACGAGGTTCGAGACATGGAAGAGAGATTTCAAATGTCGGATAAGGGATGCGAAGGTGAAGCTGAACAAACAAAATGGTCCGGATGTTGAAAAGCGTCGAAAATGGTGGGGGAAGATACGTGCATCAACGTAGGCAAACACGAACATTGCATGGATATGGGAGACTAAAGGAGGATCTTTGAATCATCTTTACCGGAGTAAGTATAGAATCCGAGAAGAGGAAATGCTATTCATCAACACCTTCACAAGTAGTTTATATTCCCATTTTTGCTCTCCTGGTGAAAGGATTGATGATTTTGTTCATACTAATAGGTTTTATTTTTTGGGGGTAGTTTTCAGCTATTCTTATAGATTAGTTGTGTGTATTATGTTGTCAACATTGATGTATTTTGCAACGCGTGAAAAGAAAAGAAATGTAAATGCTCATTAACTAGTGTTCGAGCATCTGAATATAAATAAAACCGTAAATTGTTGGCAAAAACTAGTGTTTTTATCAAATGTAAATATAAATTGTCATCAAAAGTCTCGTACATTGAATCATCCTTTTGTCGTCTCATAAAGTATGTCAATGATCCCATTTATGATCATTCTTATTGTTGACTTCACCTTAACCTCGGCAAATGTTGTTGATTCATATCACATGTATACAGTACATGAAAGACATTTCCAAATAACCAAAAGATAGTAAATCAATAATAGAGTAATATACCATCAAGTGTTAGGTCAACTATCAAATGGGTTGCGGTTCAGTTGGTAACGCATGTTGAGATTGTGGAAAGAACTCTCGGCTTCGATTCTCACTAAACACACCTATGGGTAGGGTTTGAAGAGTCTTAACTATGGCTAAATCTCAAACCGAATTAAATCGGTGTTTACACCATAAAAACTTGTTATTTCAATTGACAACTTAACTTAAGGTCTTGAATTTAAGACATAAGGAATGCAGTTGTTATGGCTTTAAGCTGCTGATCGCAGGTTAGTTGAGAATACTTTAAACCAAAAGAATTTATAGGTTATATTATAACAAATGAGTATCTATTAGCAAGGGCGCATCTGGTGTAGTGGTATCATAGTACCCTCCCACGGTACTGACCAGGGTTCGATTCCCTGGATGCGCAGTTTTAATGTGTAATTCTTATAATTTGATAAATATAACTAGTTTTTTCTCCTTCTTTTATGAACTATTATTATTTATTATGTGATAAATTAAATTATATATTCTCTCATTTTTGTGTGTAATTTATTGCAATCATACAATTTCATATTATTCTATTTTATTTACGATCCTTGTGATACATAAGATACAAAACTAAAATAAGTACATTTTGAGATTTTAAATTTTATTTATTTAAAATCAATATATAAAAGAATAGTTCATAGAAACTAAAAATATC
>JAYMTA010001567.1:0-19466 GCA_036897625.1 Pelargonium cotyledonis
AAAACCCGTTTCTTGGTTGGGGTTCCCCCGCCCCCCGCCATTGGCTCGGAGTAATTAGTTTTGACATATATATATATATATATAAGTCAGGAGTGTGCTACTGCTATGGGAAACACAGACCCAATTCTGTTTCCAAAACGGTAGCACTTGATATTAACTGTGTATGGACCCAAGTGAATGTGGTTGTCTTCTCCACCCATGTAGTAACAAAGGGTATAGAGAGCTATTTCAAACTCAGGACTTACTCCAATCATACAGCTTGATACAGATTTCAGAACACCATTACACTCAAACTGAATTGTAAGCAACTTTGTTTCTGAGTCTGCCTGCAAAACCAAATTCACACACAACCATCATTAATTATAAACCTCAATCATAAGTCAAACAATAATTCATTTCAGTATAGGTCAATCACTGATCATCAGAGCTTGATATGAAATACACAAAAGAGAGCTGAAAGCTGATCATTTCAGTATAGGTCAATCACTGATCATCATGTATCCTATGTGTATCCTATGTGGCCAAATCTGACTTACCGGGAATCCTATGCGGCACCTCCGGTAAGTCAGATTCAGACTTAACAAACAAGCACTAAGAGTACGATTTCTTGGCGATCATTATGGAGCCTTCAAAGACGGGAGAACTGCTATCAGTTGGGTGATAAAAGGCAGAGTGTGGATCGTTGCATTTGCATTCTAAAGCAGTTTACAAGCAGAATCTGAAGCTTTCTTTATTCCTCTGCGTGTCGCTCATGTTCAAGCTAAGACAGGTAAGGATGGTAACTTGCTAAGCTAGGTTGCTGGGATGTCAAATGATTTTCTTGTAAACATAAACTCTACTAATCTGTATCAGTTGGATGAATACTAATATTATATATTTCAGATGGAAAAAAAACTTTGATCGATTTTATATATAGCAGAAATCCCAATCCCAAACACTAGAGTACTCAATAGTAACAGTTGCTATTTCCTCTATGAACCCAAGCATTTTACTTGTTATCAATGCACATCTTAGTGTCCGAACTTAAGTAATAAAAATCATATCAAAATCTGGAAATCCAGCTTTAGTGTTATGCTTGTTAAAATTTTACTAATTGATTCATGTTTGAACCAGGAAGTGTTATGTTCACCTAGATTTCTAGCCAAAAACAACCTTAATTAACTTAAAACAATATTGCTTTTAACATGAAGCAGTGATAATCTAGACAGGTATGCGAATCCTCGTACTTTCAAGTTGTGTGTTATCCTACATTCCGTGCCTTCTACATCATCCACCAGCCGATGGTTTGGAATCCATATATTTATGTATGTATGGATTAGATTTTGCTGTTAAGATCTTGATTACTATATTTCCTTTTCTTGTAAGAAGAAAATAAAACACAAATTAGGCTAAGCTCACTTACTATCTCTCCACGTCTTCGAGGAAAAATGTAACCTTGATAGTCAACCTTTCCTTTTGCTTCTTCTAGGTAAAACTGAGAAGCATATATAAAGAGTTTTCAGGTACAATCTCTAAGCAACAAAATAGTAGCAAGACATTTTGACATTATTGAGATCAATAAAGGGTATATTCACCTGAAGCCAGTTATGGGATCCAGAAACTTCACCACGTCGCTTAATTTCTCCAACGAAAACATGTTCGAAAGCAGAAGAGGAACCGGATGTACCACCTCGGGCATAGAGATCAAACCAGAGACTATTCATCATTCTCTTAAAATCTTGATTATCCTCCGAGACAATACCATTTGCTGATAGATACTTGTGAAGATATATAATTGGTGCTGTTCTACTGATTTCTTCTATAAACGCATCTTGCTCTTGCCTCTCTTCAGGCGTGACAACTTCTCTGCTCCCTTCATAGGGATTGTAATTATCCAAAAGAGAACAGAAACGAGCAAACGTAGGCCTCCTCAATATGTCTTCGCCAAGCCATTCAAATAAACTTCCTTCGGCCATGTCTCCCCTTTTATGCACCTTTTTCCCTTCACCACAATCAATCTGATAGTCCCTGCCAGGCACCAAACGGTTGATATCAAGTTCCCAGAGCTTGTTGCAAGCTTCCGACAGGTCAGCAAGCTCTTGTCTCGACGGTTCAACGTCACTGCCGATCTCAAATTGATCGTCATATTCTTGTTCATTGGAAGGCCTTTTGTATACATTCCAATTATCTTTCACAACCTGTTTGCTCAAAATTGAACTATCCGTTACAATAGACAGAGATTAACAAGAAAACTACATTTCTTCTGGAAAAACCTATTAGGGCTTTAGAAATTATCAAGTTCAGTGAAGAGTCACATTATTAACACAATTGACCAAGACAAATCCAATAATTAGATTTTAAATGCAAATTGTTCCCTAATCTTTGTAGAAATCGGCTTGTGAAAACGCAAAATCAAGGTTCAACAAACATTGATGCTTGATTTTGAGTGCTCAAAGTTAAAATTAATTTCAAAGGACACCTTATGTGATCGTCTTGAAGGCTTTTTGCCTACAGTCTCCCATCCATCATTTTCATTTTCCTGAGACAACAAATTAGAAAAATGTAGTCAATGTTTAAGAACAAATAAATCAGAATCACTGTTATAGAGACGATCCTGCAACGCAAAATCACATTTCTCATTTACAGTTTGTTTCAAAATTCAGCCAGTAAGTTTCAAATCCAAAACGAATATATAGAACCTGTGTGTTCCTTTGGTTTGGATCCTCGCTAGATACAACCTGCGGCGAGAATTTTGATGAGGAATCAAGCAAAATGTTCACATGATTATCGATCTGTGTACATGTAAATGACAAATTAACCTGCGCCCAAGTGGATCTGGACCGTTCGTCTCGGGATTGGGGGTCTGATTCATCCTCATCCATCATGATCTTGCTTGTTCATGTCCTCACAGATCCGTTGGAAATTTCGAAAGAGAAGATTGATTCAATGATTGATGTATGATGACGAAGAAGAAGAAGAAGAAAAGAGACGTAATGGCGCGCAATGGCAATGCCGTAAAAAATATGAAACTGGGTATACTTTTTGGAAACTGGATCCTTGTATTTTTTATTATTTGTTAACTCATTTTTATGCACAATTTTATATTTTTGATGCGAATAAATTAAATTAAAACATCAAACACAACTTCCAATCAATAAATTAGATAAATGATTTCTTTTTCATTAATCGAGCAACACAATAAAAGTAATTCTCCCTTTAAAACCTCACCCCCACACCATTCCATTCTAAAAATTGAACCCACAATCTCTCGCAGAAAAATATGTGTATTTACAATTGAGTTGTCCCCTTAGAGATGAGGTAAAAATGGAGAAAAAAGCGTAGAAAGTTTGGTTTGTTTTTGGTAAGAAAATTGTACGATGATTATGAATATGTATGTGTTTGGTAAAAAAAGATAAGGTCAAAATTTTACTACAAAATTTACCAAACACATACACATGCCTGACATAGAATTGGAGTGCCTTGCAAGCAAATGAGCAACTCCATTCGAGATTTTGGTACATGAACTGTCAAATGTGTCGTTATAGTTCAAACGTTTCTAAAAGCGAGCCCCGTCAAGGCATTCTGTCAAATACTGACGGAATCCGTTAAGTCTTGAAGACATTGAATTTTTTTAATGAAAATTTAACGATTCCTTTAGTGATTTTAACAGAATGTCCTGATATGACTCATGTTTTGGAAACGTTTGGACTATAACGACTCTTTCGTCTATTTTTTAGACTAAAATGATACATTTAATAGTTCATGGACTAAAATGGCGTAAACTAGATAGTTCAAGAACCATTTTAAACCTTTTTTCTTAAAGAAATACAATCACTAATAACGAGACCATAATATCGGGTCGGATAAACAACTCCTAATACCCAAAACCACCTCATGAGCATCAAACTTAAACACAACAACAGACCAGCCTTTTTCTGCAGCCCAACACATATGAAACGTCCTGGAACTTCTTTCAAACTTTTCCAAGGAACGTCCAACTTTTAGAACCTTGTAACCAGCAAGAGTGTCTAAGATTAACCTAACTACTTGAACACAAAGTAGTTTAACGGAAGGCACAACAAACAAATGAACCTTTGATGCAATTCCCTTTTGTATTGATAAGAGAAACCTTAGCATACAACATATCTGGATATTTATACAAAGAGTTTAGCTACTTGTCATCCCTTAAGTGTTAAGGAATGATTGAGACAAGGACACCTCCTACTTAAGGAAAAGACACCTCATGTGAGCTTTGTGATCCTTTGGTTTTCTTCACCATTAAGACTTTGTATCATGGGAGAGCTTCCATCTTGCTGCCACCTCATACTTGGAAACATCTCATGCTTCCATATATGAATACTTTAGCAAAAAAGAGATACCGTGCCACCTCGTGCTTGCTATACTTCAGCATACTTAGCAAAAAACTGGACGAGATTATCCAGGTCGTGACAATTCTCCCCCACTTATGCCGGAGACATCCTCGTCGACGTGCTCACATGAAATTCACGAATTTTGTCTTCAAACTGCCTTGAATTTGTACCTGGTTCCCAGCTAGCCTCGCTGTTCGAAAGATTTTTCCATTTGATCAAGTACTGTGAATGGGATGGCACTCCCTTTCTTGTCACTTTCCTTTCTGCCAAGACCTCTTCCACTTCTTTGTCAGTTGCTATGAAGGTAGCTGGTGGTGCTCGTTTGGATATTTTTTGCCCTTGTTCTTTTTTATCTTCATGAAAGGGCTTGAGGCAGCTAACATGAAAGACGGGATAGATGCGTAGCTGTGGAGGCAATTCCACCTTATAGGCCACATTACCGACTTTCTTCACAATCGGGAATGGTCTATCAAAATGCCGAAGAAGGCCTTTGTGCAATTGACTAGTTGATTTAAGTTGTTTGACTTGAAATTTCACCATAACCAAGTCCCCTATGCGGAATTCCCTGGGGCGTCTTCGCTGGTCGGCGTATTTCTTCATTCTTCTTGCGGCTTTCTCAAGGTAAGAAAGAGCTATAGCGGTCTGTTCATGCCAAGACTTGGCTGTTCGGAAGGCAAATGGACTGCTTCCCTTGTATCCAGACTCAAGTACGTGAGGGGTAAAGGTTTGTTTTCCGGTGGCCAGCTGAAAGGGGCTCTTGCTGGTTGCCTAGCTTTGCTGTAGATTATATGAAAACTGAGCGACGTCCATAAGTTTAGCCCAGTCCTGTTGATTCGCACTTACAAAGTGTCGCAGGTAGATTTCTAACAAACCATTCACTCGTTCCGTTTGCCCATCTATTTGAGGATGGAAACTAGTTAAGAAATGTAGTTCTGAGTCCATGAGTCTGAATAATTCTGTCCATAATATCCCTGTAAACTGCGGATCTCGATCACTAATGATAGACCGAGGCAAACCCCAATACTTAACCACATTCTTGAAAAATAACTTTGCTGCAACTTTAGCAGTACAATCCTTTGGTGCAGGGACAAACGTTGCATACTTAGAGAATCTGTCCACAATAACCATGATCATCCCGTATCCCTCTGATTTCGGCAGCCCGACTATGAAGTCCATAATTATGCTTTCCCATGGACGAGTGGGGTGCAGGGACCAACGTTGCATACTTTGAGAATCTGTCCACAATAACCATGATCATCCCGCATCCCTCTGATTTCAGCAGCTCGACTATGAAGTCCATACTTATGCTTTCCCATGGACGAGTGGGGATGGGAAGTGGCTCAAGCATCCCTACGGGGAGTTGGTTCTCTGTCTTGTCTTACTGGCACACTAAACAGGTTTTCACGTATTGTTCAACTGCATCTTGCATTTTTGGCCAATAATAGGCTGCTTCAAGCAGCGCCCGTGTCCGTCGTTGTCCTGGGTGTCTGACCCACAAAGTATCATGACATTCTTTCATAAGGTCCCTCCGTAGGTTGCCCCATTTTGAGACAAATATTCTTCGTTTCTTGGTGAGGAGCAATTCGTCTTCAATCCAGAATCGACGAGTCTTCCCCTGTTTGGCTAGTTCCATAATCTGCATTGCCACTGAATCGTGATGCAATCATTCTCTAGTTGAATGAATCAGCTCACCCTTGAGCTTTGTGATAGAGGCCATCTTTGTTTTCCGGCTTAAAGCATCAGCGACCAGGTTGGCTCGTCCTGGTTTGTACTCTAATAAATAGTCAAATTTAGCGAGAAAATCTTGCCATCTTGCTTGTTTCGGAGACAATTTCTTTTGGGACTGGAAGTAGCTCGTGGCAATATTATCCATCTTCACAGTGAAATGGTTGCCTAAAAGGTAGTGACGTCATGTCCTACGACAATGGACAATGGCAGTCATCTCCTTTTCTTGTACCGTGTATCTCCGTTCTGTGTCATTGAGTTTGCGGCTCTCGTAGGCAATTGGATGGTTGTCTTGCATCAGAACTCTGCCAATAGCAAAGTCGGAAGCATCTGTCTGTACTTCAGAGGCCTTGTTACAATCAGGTAAGGCCATCACGGGTTCTTTCACTATGACATGTTTAAGCTTATCGAAAGTAATCTGAACTTTCTCAGTCCATTCCCACGCATGATTTTTCTTTAATAAATCTGTTAACGGTGCAGCAATAGCCGAGTACCCTTTGATGAAACGTCTATAATAATTGACAAGTCCAAGGAAGGATCTTACCTCAGAAATTTTTGTTGGTCTCTCCTATTCATTAACTGCCTTCACTTTTGCTGGATCCATCATGAGTTGTCCACCTTTGATAATATGGCCCAAAAACTGAACTTCTTCTTTGGCAAAAGAGCATTTCTCTTTCTTAACCTAGAGCTCATTATCCCGCAAAGTCTGGAAAACTATCCGCAAGTGTTCCATGTGATCCTCAAGAGTATTGCTGTATACTACAATGTCGTCCTAGTATACCACCACAAACTAATCCAAGAAGGGCTGAAATATGCTGTTCATAAGGGTACAAAACGTTGTAGGAGCATTGGTGAGGCGAATGACATCACAAGAAATTCGTATGATCCATACCGAGTTACACAAGTGGTTTTAGGTTCATCCCCTTCAGCAATTCTTATTTGATAATATCCAGACCACAAATCAAGTTTAGAGAAGTATCTAGACTTTCCCAATTGATCAAATAAATCAGCTATTAACGGAATGAGATACTTATTTTTGATGGTTACCTTACTAAGAGCTTGATAGTCAATGCATAGTCGAAGGGAACCGTCTTTCTTTTTCTAAAAAAATACATGTGCACCATAGGGAGCTTTAGATGGTTGTATGTAGCCATCATCTAATAGTTCTTTGAGTTGTTTTCGAAGCTCTTCTAATTCGGGAGGGGCCATACGATAAGGGGCCTTTGTTGGAGGTCTTGCTACTGGTTCAAGCTCAATCTTGTGATCAACCTCCCTTTTTGGTGGCAACTTCTTCGGTAATTCAGAAGGCATGACATCACAGAATTCTGAGAGGATCTTCCCAATTAAGGATGGATGGGAGTTGTATCAATCTGTATTGGCTGCACTTCTTTTATAGCTGCTAAGAAGGATGGCTCCTCCTTCCACATACCCTTCTCAAATTGCATGGCGGGCAGTACCATGCTGCTCATCCTTGCTTGTCCATGAGGTGCAATGGTTCCCGGAATGACAGTCAAAAGTTGTTCTGAAATTATGACAAGAAATCTTCAACGAGGAGAAATGAGAGCATCGTTTTTTGTAAAGAATTCCATGCCAATCACAATATCGTAGTCATCCATAGGAGCAACTGTAAAATCGACCTTTCCTTTCCATGAGCCAAGCTGTATGTCCACATCATTGATAGACCCCTCCACGGGGATGGGCTGGGAATTAACCGTTTTGAGAGTTGCTTTTGATGCTACTGTTCTGAGTCCGAGATGCTCCACATTTGCCTTATGAATAAAATAATGACTTGCACCAGTGTCAACAAGAATGGGAGTCTTCATGCTATTGATTATCCATTCCACATATAAAGGGCATGCTGATCAGACTTTGAGACTTTCGATTCTTTACTACCGGTTGGTAGTTCGGTTTTCTTCCTTGCGGGTTAGCTTTCCAGAGCATTGAGTAAAAGACTCTTCAACTTTGCTGGTTCATCAACATTTTCATCCCCACGCATGGCACTGAATGATCCTTTGTTCAGATAGTCTCTCGCCCAATATGGCCCGTTGCATAAGTAACATCTCTCCCTCGTGGTATACTGTCTCGGCGGATTTCTGTTGTTCCAGGCTTGTCTCTGCTGACCACCCCTATAAAACTGGGGTGTGTTGTTGTAGGCTCCCCCACTTATTCCCTGAAAGTTTCCCTGTCCTCCAAAATTTGGTTTGTCTGGATTCCCTACAAACCGTCCCTTAACTGCATTTGGTCTCACGGATTCATTTCTTTCGTTGGAACTGGAGTTATACTCCATTAGTGTCTTAGCCACAGTGAAAGCTGTAGAGATATCTTGCACGTTTTGTCTATATAACTCTTGCTTCACCCACGGCTTCACTCCAACCATAAAGTTGAATAAAGTGTCCGCCTCCCCCATATCGGGGATTTGGAGTAGAAGATTCGAAAACTCTTTAACATACTCACGAATAGAGGAGGTATGTTTCAAGTCCCTCATTCGTAGACGAGCATCATGAACAACATTCTTAGGGTAAAATTGACGTTTAAGTTCAAGTTTAAATTCATCCCAAGAATTGATAGTACACGTACCTTGTTGGATCTCGGCATGTTTCCGTCTCCACCAAATCAATGCGGTATCATCAACATGGGAAGTGATGGCTTGCAACTTGGGTCTTTCTTCCACCAGATTTTGTCCAGCAAAATATTGTTCCACTGGCCACAGGAAGTTGTCAATTTCCCTTGCATCTCTGCGACTCGTATAGAACTTTGGTCTGGGAGCATCGAACCTCGGGGACTCACGGATCACAACACCTTCCATGCCTTCTGCGAGGTAGCGTTTGTAAATAGCTATATCAGCTTTCATGTCCCCAGAACAGTATCCCTGGAAGCTTGTAGGTCATCAATTCGACTCTGCATTGCTGCCATGTTACGTCCCAGCGTATCCATCATCTTCGTCTCAAAAGCTAATTGATCTTGCTTTGAGGTATTGTCGGGACCAGGGGCATTCTCGCCTTAATCATCTAAGTTTACACCCATAGCAACTTCCAACACATCCATTTTTTCGTGGATGATCTTGAGGCGTTGCCCAAGATTGTAAATTTCTGGTTCTGCATACTTCATCCAATCAAACAGCGTTGCAACTTTATCTCGAATTTCCACGACTTGTTCTTCTAACGTCACTGGTTCTGTGGACTTTTCACGTCCATTCTTCTCGCCAGCAACAACACTAGACTCTTCACGTCTACAACTGCCCTCATCTATCTCGAACGACATGATGTCCTTCTAAACGAAACTTCACGCCAACCTGGCTCTGATACCAACTGAAACGTCCTGGAACTTCTTTCAAACTTTTCCAAGGAACGTCAGGCTCTTAGAACCTTGCAACCAGCAAGAGTGTCTAAGATCAACCTAACTACTTGAACACAAAGTAGTTTCATGGAAGGCACATCAAACAAATGAACCTTTGATGCAATTCCCTTTTGTATTGATAAGAGAAAGCTTTACAATTTCAGAAACTAACATAACATACAATATATCTAGATATTTATACAAAGGGTTTAGCTACTTGTCATCCCTTAAGTGTTAAGGAATGATTGAGATAAGGACACCTCCTACTTAAGGCAAGGACACCTCATGTGAGCTTTGTGATCCTTTGGTTTTCTTCACCATTAAGACTTTGTATCATGGGAGAGCTTCTTGCTGCCACCTCTTACTTGGAAACACCTCATGCTTCCATATGTGAATACTTTAGCAAAAAAAGAGATACCGTGCCACCTCGTGCTTGCTATACTTCAGCATACTTAGCAAAAAACTGGACGGGATTATCCAGGTCGTGACACATAGCTTCCCTGCAAGCCCTTGCCTCTACCTCCCAAACAAACCCCAGCATCGTTCCGAGCCACCACCCCTGCCAGATTCCACAAAAACAGCCCCATCCACATTAATTTTAACCCACCCCGTCGCCGGAAGTTGCCATTGTACCGACTCCAAAGGACGAGCAACCATACTAAACATATCCAAATGATGCGCTACTTTCCACTGTTCCACAGCCGAGAGGACCACCTCCAAAGTTTTTTCATTCGACCCTTCCAAACCCCCCAAGGCCCAAACAGCCAACCACACAAACCAACCTTAACAGTTTCAGGAACAGTACCACACCAAGGACACAACACCCCCACCTAGCTTCCACATAAAAAGCTTAAAAACTTAAAAAATGAGTGCAGAAGCGAATTTATTGTAACACTAGAAATAATGTGATAAATAATTGTAGCGTTTTTGCTGAAAATGGTAAATATACAGCTCACCTATTTACTACAAACCAGCACCAGTATGGGTAAAACAGGGACTGTTTTACCCGCTCCTATGCACACTGAATGTTTGGTGTAGATTTCTCATGCACCAAATATTTGTTGAACCATAAGTAACTGTACTAGTCAAAGAAAATGAATCTTGACAGCCGAAATTGAAAAGGATCATCAAGCAGTAGCAATTGCCAAATTACTGAGCTGATGTTGACGACGAGGCTGATGATTCTAACAACTGCTGAGGGTTATCGAGAATCCTCATCGGCTTCCAGGCCGATTCTTCTTTGTTCTCTCTCAGAGCCACGAAGTGTAGAGCCTCACTCTGGACTTGATAAATGTTACATGCCCATGGGTATGATTCTGGCGCAGACCATACCTTTTGCTCAAAGGTAGTCTCCTCAGCAAGCGATTCTGCCACACAGTAGACAACATTTATTTCCGGCTCTGCAAAACCGGCTACGGCTATGCATCCAAGAGATATAAATCCCTCTGGAGCTCGTGGATGCCATATCGATATTGGAGTTGGGTAGTCATCCAAGCAGTTTCTCCAAACCTACATTGTACTCCAAAAAGTTATATTCCACTTCTGTAAAAAACGAAACCTACTATGTAATTTGTTCTGAACACTGAAGGCCAAGAAAAAAGCAACACCATCAGCTTGATAATAGATCTTAGGACAAGCATAATCTTGAAACCAGCCAAAGATATGATGGTTTTTCTTTAAGGTCAAAGTCAAACAAAACTACCTACAATTAAGATCAAAGTATGTTAGAAATACACAGCCGATGTCACTTGACAGTGAGCAGGAAGTTTGGACAGCCGAAAATTCCCCTCTGCTTCCAGTACTACTATTCTTGTTTACAAAATCAAATGATGCTACCTACTTATAACCTGCTAGTGAACTCTTCCTATACTGGTCTACCTAAGTGGAGAATGACATCAATAAGTATCTTTTCCAGTCTCCATACTTAAATTTCCCAAAATAAATAAAACAAAGCTTTATGTAAACGAATATTGTTATTGACCAGCGGTAGAACAAAGGCAGAGACTGAATAAATTAGAACCCCATAATGAGTTATAAGTAGCCAATGAAGGAGTACACAAATATCAGTCACTCTTTCCCCATTATATACACTAGGGATCTCATCTTGGAATTCATTTCCTAGCTGAAGTCTTTCCCAGCTTTAGGAGTGTGTACAGTGGAAGACTCGTATCATGGGCCTAGTAATGCCTAAAAACTTTTGAGACTAGAATATAACTGTGTAGGTTTCCATGTTGAAAGAATATGAAGTTACTGACCACTTGATTGGGGCCCTCCACTTATTAGCTCACGATTTAAGGTTTTAGTGAAGTTTAACAACTACACTTACACAACATGATTCATAACAAATGATATATTGCTTACCAGATCATAACCCACTGGAAGTGCAAACAGTCTGCTAATGTTATGGTAAACAGCAGCAACATTTGGGGGATGGCTGCCAACACGAGCAATATCCCCAATGGAGACATACCTGAAAGAGAACAAACGGAAAAAACCTTTAATCAGCTCAACGGTAGCCAACTAATTATTATTTATATCAAACAACCTAACAACTCAGCTAATATGGATATGCAAAACAAAACTAAGCATTCAATGTTTACAAGTTTGACTTCATCATGTAACACGTCTCTGACCATTGTCTGAAGGTTTGAAAATTAACGCAACTCTATACTCAAGTTATATAAAGGATCTTTCTACCATGTGCAACCTTGCACATGATAAGAAACATTGGAATTTGGATTTTGTATTTTTTTTTATAATTATTTGTTCAGTCATTTTTATGCACTTTCTTGTGCTTTTAAGACAAATAAATAATAGTAAATTATTAAACAGTAAACATGAGTCTCAATGAACCTTAATATGTGCATGAGTTGCACATGTTAGATAAATCCAAATCCTATTATTATTATTATTATTTTGAAATAAAATCCTTATTATTAATTGAACTCAATTTAATGCAACTACTGAGAATAAAATAGTTTAGGAAACATGGGATCTGAAAGAAAATAAATCAGTATTACCCTTGTGGGCAAACAGGTCTCCAAATGCTACATATCCCACTTTCCCCTAGAACCTGAAAAAGGGAACCACATTTCACAGTTCACAAGAGAGAGAGAGAGAGAGAGAGATGATGATGATGATGATGATGATAATGATTATGATGTAAATGACTAATGCACCTGCTTTCTGGTTAATGTGAACCGGCCTTTTGGTTCCTGTTCACTGCTCCAAATTTTTACAAAGTTTATTGTACGATCAATAAATGTCCTTTCACCAGATGCAGCACTTAATGGCGAGAGCTTTCTTGAGTTGATGATGCCTATGCTTCTGGTATCTGACTCTTTCTGGACATGTCTCTGGCTCGAAGGAACCTGCAGATAAAACCAAATCAGAGTTTACCCAAATACTAACTTCAAATGAGTACCTATATATGCACAATACAGACCTTCAGAATAGAACATTTCTTATCAAACTGGTATGCTTTCCACATCTTATGAACTACTGAACTTATCCAAACAGCTTGGGTTTCTCTTCCCTCCACTTCCTCAACATTGCAAGTTATAACGCGGACAAAAATTTCTGATCTCCTAAAACTTTTGAGATGAAGCATCAAGTGTGAAGGTTGGCTGGAGCCTGCTTTTGCCAATTCAACTGCCATTAGCTCTTCCCATGGAACATCCCACATTATCTTGCAAGGCTTTGTATCCATCTTGTCTAGAGCCTTACACTAAACAGGAGCAGAGAATAAGTATTAGGTCAACAATGAACTCTAACAGTTCAAAGGTACATAGAGCAAAACACCCTTGCTTACCTGCAGCAACATGACTCGTTTGTTGGTAACTAAAACAATCCGTTTGTAAGGCACAACAAAATGTTCTTCATAATAATCAGACCAAGCAAATTTTGATGGCTCCTTAAATATTTCAGTGCAGCCAAAATGGCGACTTGCTTCTGCAAGGTATAGTATCATCTGGCAAAAGAGTAACCAAGGTTATAAATTGACAATCATGTTTCTTTATTTTCTTATCGATAGAAAATATTTACATCTTAGATTGCATTCATGAAAAAATTTCAACTAAGACCCTTCTTTTGTAAAGGCTCCAGCAAATTTTTCACTGAATATCCATAGCATCTACATCTGCACCAATCCTAATCCCACAATCACATTATGAGTCTTCCTTCCTTGTCCTTCATATCTTGCTGGTTTATGTTAGTGTACTAAAAAGTAGATTCTGTTTCCTCCAATTTTCCATCGTAAACTAGATTCTAGATCAATATAGGCCCAACTTCACCATTTCCTCCTTCACTTGATGGAAAATCAAGAGTTGAAGATACATATATTTGAGTTTGCAGCATCATGCGATAGTACGATGTTAGGTTTTATATACTAATAGCCCTCAATAAAACAAATAAATGCATTTCCATCGAAACGATATTTTTACTGACAAATGGTATAAGAAATGACACATAAAATATGAAAAAGAAAATAAGACATTCACCTGCCCAACAGCCTCTTTCTCACAATACTCCCTAAGTACACCATCAGCTCGAATTGCCCGCGGATTTCTGATTCTCTGGGCACTGGATTTGTTATTGAAAACCTCCAAGCATTTGGAACAACTTGCACCAATTCCATCAACAGTCAATGAAACAAAATCTAATGCCCCGCTCACTGGCTGTACGATAAATCCTATAGCACCACGTCCAACCCCTTGAGCAAAACCAAAGAGACCATTCTGTCTGGCACTGTCCATGGGTTTTGTGACTACTCCAGATACCCCAAAAGCAAAGCCTTGGGCAAGAGCTTCTGTTCCTTGCATAATCCCATCACCCACTCCCGTGATTTTCCTTGACCATACCTGTTCCAATGTTAGAATATTGTTTTTCTAAGTGCATACTGAACAACCATAGTGGTTAGTTAAGATAATCTTGCCTGCTTTGAACGTAGTTGCAGAAACTGGCCATCAGTTGAAATCTCGGCAAAACCTTTACTGAGAGACGCCAGTGTTGAACTTGTCATGCCAAGTACATCCACAGCAAATATCAAATGTAAGGGATTATGAATCAGGTCTCTCCAAATACGGTTTCTAACAGCAGGCAAAATGGAACTTTTCCGCATAAATCTATCCCTCTGCATAACTCTTCTTAGATGCACCTGAAATAAAAAGATCTTTTTTACACTTGATATTACATACATTATAGACGCATGCTGGTTTAAAAATAGTTCTAATAGTCGTCATTCTTGTGGTTGTGGGAGAGGAAGATTGTAAGACTGGAATAGCAAATTTTTTTCCTCATAGTCTTGTTATGCATATTTCTGATTTCACTTATATTTTCCCTTTCTTTTACTCCCTCCGTCCCAAAATGAGTGTCTTGTTTCCATTTTTTGCAAAAATTAAGAATTACTAGATAACTTAATGTGTTTTCAATATTACCCTCACTTTCCCACCTACACCCCATGTGCATAAATGATAAGGGTAATATGGGAAAAATAATAATATAATAACTTAAAAATATAAACATGACACTCATTTTGGGACAAAATTTAGACAAACAGGAAACTCATTTTGGGATGGAGGGAGTATAATCCTAAAAGGCTTAAAGGCTTTACATAATCTCATGCTTTTTATTTTACATATGGCGCATCTTGCGAATCAAGGAATGGCACTCCTTGGATGGCCCATGGCAATGACCATGTGACCCACACCTTGTTTTATGGCACATGCCATTAAAAATTGTGATTCAAAGTTGAAGCCACTAACCCATAACTGATTTTGAAACTGTAAAAAACTTGTGTTTCCGTGACAAGAAGTTGGTTTTGAAACTACTCTCATTCATGTACCAAAATCATAATAATAAATCAACAAAAGAACAGATAAAGCGCCCCTTATAAGTAAATAGACCTGACCTGAATTTTAAATGAATTTCCAACAGCTGACAGTAGGGGGCTCCAAACACCTAGAGCCCCATGGGGTCTTTGAGCTGGTGCTGTCTCCATGGCTACCTTTAGCCTTACTTCCGAAACATCTATTAGGCTAAAAAGGAGAGGAATATAATCACACTTCACTCAAAACCAAAATTATTGCAACATTTAATGATTTAAATTTGATGGTCAAGATAGTAAACTATACCCTATTAACTAGAAAGCAAAACTGTAAACTGAAAGCATTGCTGCACTGATAAACGAAGTCTATCTTTTCATTAGGAATTCTATTCAATTCAACTATCTCCAACATGAAGATATATTTGTGCATTTAGCATAATTGCCAAAAGTAGGGAACAGCAAAAGGCATATTTCAGATGAAAGTTATCAGTAATATCTTACTCAACACGTATCTCTGGATCAACTTGTGAGACACCAGAACTTTGGGGGATGCGATCAAGCTGAAGATTATTGTAAAAGTCCACCAAAGCCCATATAATTGGTTCATGGATATTAATCCTCCAACACTTGTCCGTTACCTATCATTTCAACATTGAACATAGTGAGACCATAGATCTATTATATTTTAATGCATACAATATATAAAATTGCATTTCAATCATTTTTTAAAATCTTACCCGGATATATACATATGGGTAAACCAGGACACCATCAGCATTCTCACTGCACATTGTAATAGTCATCTTAAAGACTGGATGATGCATGTCAGATGTCTGCTCAGGTGCCAAGAGCACAGGCATCAAAGTTAAAGGAAGTTGGTTGTCAAGTTGCAAATGACCTAGTCTAAGCTTGAACCTGGAACAGATGACCACAAAGGCTTAGCTTGTTAATTGAAAGCATCTTCTTCCAATAAAACACACATCAAAGCATCCTTGGGCTTCAGGTTTCTATCAATGGCAGCAATCAGTATATAAATTGCTGACTATTCTAAAAAACATGCACAACATTTTTTCATAACAAATTTGGAAAAGCAGGATTTCAACATACGACCTTTTAAAATCACGAACTGAAAGTGATTCAAGGACTATAGCTCAATATACATCATACCTGCTTGTTGTACCTCCATCGTAGCCAGTAGAATATGATATAAAGACTCGCTCCAAATATAAGTAAAAGACCTCCTTTGGCTGATGGTCTACAAGAGAAACTCCAATAACTCCCATTTCGACAATAAGCTCCATAGGAGCGGCATTGTTCTTCTTCTGCATCTCAGACGGCAAGTGCGAATTTCCCCAATTCCCAAAAGGTGCAAGAGCTGAAATTTCTTCATTGGAATTTGACACTGATGTTCTGTGATCTTGGAATCTAGCAACTTTGATATCCCCCATTTCAACAACCTGGAATTGAAGTCCTAGTTCCACATTTTCTGCAGAACATACTCCAGTCTTATCCAAATCAAGTTTCCAATTTCCACTGCCATTGTTATCGTCAATCTTGGTTTCAATAAACTTTTGGCCATATGGATCTTCCCAACAAAAAATTGTTGTTGAAAGTGGTCGCAACTGAATCCAGGTATCTTCACTGAATCCAAATTGGCGAATGCTGATTGTTTTGCTTGTTCTATTTTCAATCCTGCTTAAAACAAAAGTTTGGCGGGTCAGTGAAGCCAATAATATATGCAGAATTGCAGATACTATACAACTATCTAAATTATGCACTAAGATTTCAATATTATCAATGAAAGAACTACCTAATGGGACCATTGGAAGATCCAATCCGAAAAACAATTACGAAACGTGTTCCTTCTTCATAGCCCCGTATCTCCATTCTCAAAAATCTTCGAGTACCCGCATGTGTCCTCATAACCAGAGATATAGTGTCTTCTTTAAAAATTTGAATAGGAAATGACCATGTAGTGTCTTCCAATCGAACCTATGAATATAAGAAATTTTCTATTTACATATTACTTTATGGAAAAAATAAGATAGCTTTTGATCACCAGTCAAACAAAATCATATTTTCATTATTCTTTTGCCAAAATGTGAAATTCCGGGTTGGAGCATGACGACTTAACTCCAGTCAAGAGTTTATGAGTGATAGATATGAGGCTACAAAAATATAGGGTAATCACACACACACACACACACACACAAAACTTACATGAAATCCAGTAAAAAAATCACTCAAATCGAAGCTTGTAACACACACTAACACAAAACTTACATGAAATCCAGTAGAAATCCAGTAAAAAAATCACTCAAATAGAAGCTTGTAACACACACTAACACACACACACACACAAAGTTGACATGTCTTCCAATTATGAATTTGTATCTGGTCCATATAACTTATATATAAAAAAAAACAAAAAAAAATCAAATATGACCCTATGATCATGTTACTCTTGAAAACTTACATGAAATCAAGTAAAAAAATCAGTCAAATCGAAGCTTGTAACACACACACACACACACGCGCGCGCGATGTTACTCTTGAAAACTTACATGAAATCAAGTATACACAATGTGTTATGGGCCAAAACATGTAACCACCCCGTTTTAAATTTTTCACACTTAACCACCTCCTGTGTTATGCATCAAAAGTGTTATCGATCAAAAATAACTGAAATTTACCATCTCTCATCACATATTGTGCACATGACACACATATTTTTTAATACCTTTTCTTCGTAAAATTAAAGACACCATCGAATACCTTTTGAAAAATTACATGGAATCAATTTAACAAAGTTGACATGTCTTCCAATTATGAATTTGTATCTGGTCCATATAACTTATATATAAAAAAAAAAAAATCAAATATGACCCTATGATCGTGTTACTCTTGAAAACTTACATGAAATCAAGTAAAAAAATCACTCAAATTGAAGCTTGTAGCACTCAGTTAATAATTTTCTTCATTTTTGAAATCAAGTCAAAAATCACTTAAATCGAAGGTTAGAGCTAGAAGTTATGAATAATCAAGTTCTTCTTCTTCAAATAATTTTTGTTACCATCCACAAACTTCAATTTTGTATCTCCCTTAAGTTCGAGGGGATGGTGGGATATATTTAAATCACATTACTTACTGGATTCCTTAAACTATGTTTTCCCTAATTGTCTCTCTAGATTAAGGCTTAGTTACCAAGCCTTGTTGGGCCAAGCAGTTTAGGTGGGATGGTGGGATATATTTAAATCACATTACTTACTGGATTCCTTAAACTATGTTTTCCCTAATTGTCTCCCTAGATTAAGGCTTAGTTACCAAGCCTTGTTGGGCCAAGCAGTGTAGGTGCTTTGGATTTCCTCACACACTATCAAAACAAAACAAAAATAGATTAAGGCTCAGTTTATCTTTATTTTATTTTCTAATATACTAGTCAACTTTGTATATCCTACAGATACTCATGTCAACCACTCAAGAATATAACATCCTTTCATATTTCCACAGAATCAAATTAATCAGTTCCAAATTTTTAGTTTGATCTCAAGAACCAAGACAAGCATACCCAAATCAGTTAACTTAAAATTGTGAAAAGAACAAGGATGATGGAGGAAGCATGTATAACCAGCTAACATTGTTGCAACGGTAAGTAGTCCACTAACCTGCAGCTTATCAGTTTCACCCATTTCATGGCATACAAAGGAAACCCTCGAATCAGATGGACGAAGAACCTTTGGCTCATCTTCACTGCTCAACTTAATAAATATGTCTTGGCCACATCTATTTGTAAAAGTCATGAATGGTCGGGCAGAAATTACCTACAAACAGGATATCAAGTCAAACAGCATATACTTTTTTAAGGTAATATTAAGTTCTAAACTTCAATACTACCTTTGTAGGAACAGACTGGTAGGGGCATGGTTTTGTGGAAATGAAAAGTCGCATGCAATTGCCGTCTGTATCACAAGCAAAGAGATCCAATGATCCATCCTATGAAAACAAGAAAAGATACGAATAAGATTTCTTACTTTATTTAGAAACTTAAAAAGTTAAAGAATGATGGCTCCAAGTTCAACAAACAGTGACACCTACCATGTCACCAAGAGGTGACAGATCTTTAACAGGCCCAAACCGCTCTATGCCAGATTGAGAGATGGAAACTGAAAGGCCAAAATTATTAAAATTCAATGCTGAAGCAATTGTATGGCCATCATATATTTCCTCTTCAG
>JAYMTA010001568.1:0-19463 GCA_036897625.1 Pelargonium cotyledonis
AAACTAATTGAGGTGTCATCACCTCATTGGCTTGGCTTAGACTAAGCCAAAAAAATGTTGGCTCATATTCCATTTCTTCATATATATATATATGGGTAGTTACGAAGAGTAATGAATTAACAAAAATTGGTGTAATTCTTGGATTGGAATCTTTTATAATATTTTTTTAACTTGAAATTGGTGTTTTAGAGCTTGTTTAGATCATAATGTCTAAGGCAAGAAGTGAAGATGTGAAGATATTAAGTAATTTATTATTTTATTTAAAGTAATCAAATGTGTAACACAAAACATAGTTATAATTATCACGTGTACATATATTGATAACTTGCACGATAATAAATTGTGAAAACTTATTCTAACGAAAAAACACAACACTCTTCTCCCGCGCTTAATCAATTACTCGTTTCTAATACTTTTCCAATATCCAGAAAAGAACTCATCGACCTTCTTTTGTTCTGGAATTAGCTTGAACACACATTTGTTCTCCATGCACCTTTCGGCCCATAAAACTATCTTTGGACACTCTACAATCATACTAAATTTCCCATACAATTCATAAGAGCTAAACCAACAATGGTAAGACAAAAGTGTAGCATCCAAAAACCCTAAGGTCTCACCCCCAAAGTAGAGCTTGTCTCCAAGTTGTTCTTCAAACACCTTAAAGACTTCAATTAATTCCTTCTTGCTTGTCTCTTGTTCTTCTCCTTTTGTTGCACATACTTTCCTACCTAATGGATTAATCTGCATTTTTTTTTTATAAAAAGTTCATGTACACATACAAATTCATAAACAATTGTATGAAATTGTGAAGAGCAACAAACATAGTATAAACTTGGAAGTAGAAAAAATAAAAGAAAAGAATATGTTTTAAGGTCGTACGTTCAAGCCCTCCTTCACTATTTTACCCTTAAAGAAAGGCTCAAAGACACAAACGTCTTTGAAGCATTCGAGTTTGCCCCTTAGGGTATGACTCAGCGGTTCAAAACACACATGTTACTATTTTACCCCTAAGAATTGATGTCTTAATGCATGATTTAAGACACATTTATCTGAAAGAGGTCGTGAATTCGAATATGGGGCAACAAAAAGACGTCACTTCTCAAGTTAACACTCATACCCGTTATAATGAATTTGTGAGTGCTCTGAACCCACCCAATCCATTTTATTCGTATCTTAGATGAGTTTAAACCGCTAATTATCTGTTTGAAACTCCATGCTCTCGTATATTTTATTTAATCATATTGTATCCAACAACAAATTCCAATAAAGATAATTAACATACCTTCTTGTCACAATAATCAGCCCAAAACTTGGCTTGAGATCTGAGGTAAGGATCAGAAGGCAAGAGAGGGCACTTGTGATGCCAAACCTCATCGATATATTCTAAAATCAGAAGAGATTCACAGACCGGTTTATTGTTGTGGATGAGAACCGGAATTTTCTTGTGAACCGGGTTCATCTGCAGAAGAAGATGGCTCTTGTTCTGCAAGTTCTCTTCCTTGAACTCATAATCTATCTCTTTGATGGCCATGGCCATCCTAACCCTCAACCCATAAGGGCTTGCCCAAAACCCTAGCAAAACCACCTCTCCTTTATTATTATTTGCTTCCATTTTGATCAAAAATGTGAAATGAATTAATGGTGTTTATAGCACCAACAAGAGATAGTAGAAACAAAAATAAATAAATAAATTATTGGGGGTTAAAGGTTTGATGGGTGAAGCTAGGTATATATATTATAATTAACGAGAGGTATCTGCTTATAACGTTCGATAGTATCTTAAATGATTAATCTTTTAACCGATGAGAAAACCGATGAGTTTAATTATATTGATTTTGCGGGTTTATCCGACCTGGCTCGACCTTGGATTTTACATGATGAATTGGTCCCTATTTCGACCCGACCAACTTTAAGTTAAGTTAGGATCAGGTAAAAGCAATGTTAGGTGACAAGTGCCAATCAAATTCAGGTCCAAATTGTCGGATTGAATTGTTTATAGGAACCTATATTATATATCTTCATATGTGTATAATTATATTCATTAGTTAATATATAATTATAAGGACAGTTAATTTAATAATTGAGGGGTTGATCTGGATATGGCATATATGGACGAGTTTATATGTTTGTTTTATTGATTTAAATTATTCTTTGCCGTCTTTTTTTTTAATAGATATTTTCTATGTTTTCCTTAGCCAAATTGGAGGCAGTAACCACCAAACGTGTTAGTCAACTGGTAAGGAGTTGTTTTACTTGAGGTTCCGAGTTTGAGTCTCAAAAAATACAGTTGCGTTAAAGCTTGGTATGATGAGTTTTGTCGCCCTTGTGGTCCTACCCGGCTCAAATGAGGATTAGTAGGTGTAGTACAACGGCTTAAAAATGTCAACCACGAGTTTGAGGGCCAGCTTAAGAACCTCAAAAGTGATCCATCTACTATATTGAAATACGTACCATTTCACTTGGACTCTGGCAAACTTTCGCCCGTCTACAAACTCGGACATCTAAACTAGTTAAAAAGTGATCCATCTC
Source organism: Pelargonium cotyledonis (assembly GCA_036897625.1). NCBI lineage: Eukaryota > Viridiplantae > Streptophyta > Magnoliopsida > Geraniales > Geraniaceae > Pelargonium > Pelargonium cotyledonis. Next base: position 2,530 of record JAYMTA010001568.1, read on the forward strand.
CTGCATTAGAACACCGGATCCGAAACGGCACTTGAACACCATGCATGTCGTTGCTTGGAGGCATAAAAACAACAAAGACCTTTAATGGGAGGTGTGACATTATTGATAGGGTTGGTCTCAAGTTGGCAATGGTCCAAAAATTGTGTACCGTGTTGATGCAGCTATAGGCTCTTCGACCACATTCTTTTAATGGTCCCATATTTGCAAGGACATGGTACACTTTTGTATTTATTTTTATTCACTGTTTCCACTCTACAAACCAATGGCATTACTGGTAAGAATTTGACATAGCAACATCTTGAGATCTTGCTTTCATGCATGGTGGCTTTGATTTTGGTGTTTCATGATCCATTGGTATCACTTACATATTGTCTTGTCCATGAAAACATAGATTGATAAGGATGTGACAACTTATCAAAACTTGAATATTTCATTGGTACAAGTAGAAGTGGACCATGATTAGAAGCTAATTGAAGTATATATATACAGAGTATCAGAAATCTCAGTTAAAAGATAAACAAAATGGATCCGAGTAGAGTGCACTGCGCTAAAACATCTATTGGAGCGGGTATGGATGTAAATCACAGATGTGACATCACTTAATTGACTATTATTTATTAGCTGAGACTCTCAGCCAATAAATTATAGCTGAGAGTTTCTTTTCTCGTATATATAAAGTGATTATGTGTTTAAAACTTCAAACTAAATATTAATGACATCATTGTGACACATATTTTGATGTCAATAGTTTTTCTGTTAAGGCACATGACCGTCCTAATTGTGGCTTTTTCTTTTAGTTTTTCTTATTCAAAAAAGTTGTCTTTAATATTAGTTTTATATCATACAACTCTCACATGTAAGTTTATTACCACTTTCAAGTGAAATTCATTTATTATTTTTTTCTTCTATAAAATACTATAATATTATATAAAAGATCATTTTAATTAAAAGTTTAAATAGGAAGTGAAAAGATACTATGGTCCCTTAACTCTGAATCATTTTATACATATTTCGAGACTATTACTTCTCCAAACGACCATAAAAATCCCAACCATACAAACATCGACATAATATATTTAAGTAGAACTATTTTTTTCTTGGCGTCGAGATTTGAATTCAAATGTGCAAAGAGAGGTCGAAGAAACTTGACCACTAAACCAACTTCTTGCGTATGAAAAGAAAGTTATTACGAGCGGTTTCACTTATAACACGAGTACAATATTAAGGTAGACCACAACGAGACGAAGAACACAATATCAACCATATTCGTAAAGGGCAAAAAAGTTGATTGTATTCCACACGTACATATATGCAACAATAAATGAAAATAAATAAAATTGTGTAATAGCATGGACTGAAAATAAGTGGATTAGAGAAAAACAAGTATCATCTTTGTACAACAAAAGCATATGCCAAACTTTCCTCTGTGCAGCCCACATGCTTGCCGTCCTTTTGATAGCTACATCTCACACCATCACTATCGATAACCTAATTGCCACTTTTTAATGAAGTTTTGTAACTTTTGTTAAATACACGACCTAAACTTAGAGCCGCTAATCGGGCAAATTCGCACATTATACATGGGAAACTCAAAATACGATACATAGCTCACGTTTTCCTTGAGTTAGGTCTTTTAAAAACAAACTCAATCTAAAATTTGAATTGTTGTTTAATAGTTGAAAAACACTGGTTGTTTTAACATGTGGCGTTCGTACAACATTTTGTGCACTTGATTACAGGTGTTCCCGTCTTTTATGTAATAAAAAAGAAAGAGTGTGAATCATCAAGATATGAAACTGATTTAATACCTAAGTAGACTCTTATCACTGAAAGTCACTAACGTTACAACATCAATCAAATATCAGTTTCAATCTTTTTTATCATTTTCAATGTCATATCGTAAAATTGACATAACAAGAATTAACGTCAGAGGTCAATGTAGTCTATTTAAACAATTAAATGTTATTTTTTTCAACGCATAAATTTGGTTCATAAATCAAATTAAAAAAGAAATATAAACAAACACACCTTAAATGTTCTTTTTGTACAACTCAAAAATCTCTTTCTTAAATTTGTGCAAAGATGACCCTACCATGCATATTTTTTTCATTATAAATACTCACTTAGTGTTCACTAAAATAGCCCATCACACACCCACCATCCTCTTCCTTTCCTCCACACTTTCTTTAGCTTGTGCCTATTATGCAATATATGGAGGACATGGCCAAGCTACCGGCAAGATTCATGATGGAGGTGGCTCCGCCGCGGTTCATCACCGTCATGAGGCGGCCGCCGGCCAAAATGCTCGATACCATCTTGGAGGAAGATAGAGATTTTGTAGCCGAAGGCTTGTCGCCGGCGATTCGGGCCTCGGCTTCTTGGTGTCTCTCTAGGGAGGTAGAGAGGTCATTTTTGTTGATGAGCAACTCTTGTTGAAATTGTTATTAATTAGTTTTGTTTTTAGTTTAGTTTTATGGAGATAAATAAAGAAACCATATCATGGAGAAATAAATAGATGTAGGGGAGAAGCAACAATTGTATTATTTTGTACTATTTGTTGTTTTTTTGCCATATCTTGGTAACTTGGTTCTTAGGGTTTTTAGGTTGTTCATTAATTTTCTCATTTTTTGTTTCCTTGTTGAGAATTTTATGAAATATTCCAACCTTATTGGAGTGTTGGAAAGTTCAAACTTTCATGTTCACCAATTTTGAGAAGTTAAATAAATTGTTTATCAACACTTGTACATGTGGTTATATTGTTTTTGTTTGCGTGGATTGAATTCTATCGATGAAGTGTTGGTTCAACGATAAAATGTAACATAATAGTTTTCGATTGATTTCTTATTTCATTACAGATTTATTTGGCTGATCTAATAAGTGTGTCTGAAAGCTGCATGCTCTGTAATATTGTTTTTAATTTATACTTTATATTCTCTTAAAATATTGAAATTTGTCCTATAAAATTTTCAATAACATGTATCATTTTATGAATTTGATGAAATTTTATTTCTTGTTTACACATAATAAAAATTATTGATTCATTATGTTGATGCAAAAGTAAAAGCTAATTATCCATTTTTAGAATCTAAGTTTTAGCAAATTCTAATATATTTTTTTTACAATATAGTTTGCAAAATCTCATAATATTTCATCGATCCCAAGATTTCTATTCACAATTATTATATTTTCCTAATTTTTCTATTCCCACTCTTTGCATTGTATATTTCATAGCCTGAAAAGTCTGTCCTCATAGCATTGATGACTTCAATTTTCTTTAATGGATGGAGTTTGTCCATTTCTTGATGAACCATGCAAAATGCAATGCCATGATTTTCTTGATTTTTCATTACTATAAATAGAAACCAAATTGTTAAACAAATCCATATAATTAACCAGCAAATTAAGCAACATGGCCTCTTCTACATCTACACTTCTACTAACAATCTTTTTGGTTGGTCTCATTTTTCTGAGCTATGCTCTAGCTTCTCCTTCTCATGTTGATGGTGATGATCATGATGATGGTGATGATCATGTCATCACACATTCTTCATCATCATCAACATTTCCTAGCATACCAAAACTGTCCACCAAAAACCATAGCTTTGATGTTACAAAACCAGCTTTTAATGGTAGTCACATTGATGATGATGGTGATGAGGATGGTGGGAATGATGATAATGACGACGACGACGACGACGACGATGAGGATGAGGACGAGAATGACTATGATGATGGTGATGGTGATGGTGATGGTGATGATCATGATGAGGATGATGATGATGATGATGATGATGATGATGATGGCAATTCATCACCAAACAGTCATAGACCAACACCAAGGACCAAAAAAGCCACGAAGCCAAGCAGTTCTCCACCAGCACCAAGGACCAGAAGAGCCCCAAAGCCAAATGATTCTACACCAACAACACCAAATGGTTCAACACCAAGGACTAGAAGACCCACAAAGCCAAATGGTTCTACACCAGCTGCACCAGGGACCAGGAGAGCCACAAAGCCAAAACCAAAACCAAAACCAGATCCAGCTTTTTCAGGAGCTATCATGCATAGAAAGATCAAGGTTTGATGATATATATATATTGATGTGGAAGATACCAAATGAGAGGGAAAGAGAAGTTAGGTCTAATCATATGTGTGGATATGATCAAAAGTGATCAATCCTTAAATTTATGTTTTGTTTTATTCATGTTTTATTTTTCAACAAATAATAAAATAAGCTCTAATTAATGTTATGAAATAAGAGACTCGTGGACTGAACCGAGCACTGACACATAAGTGTTTGTCCATCTAGTTGCTCTATTTTCTTAAACACGTGGGAGCTTTTATACCATCATATATAAGCATAATTTCGAGATAAATACAAGTGCAAACCCGAATTGAAGTTTATAGACAAACTTTATTTGAAGTTATTGATAGACATATCAACATAAATTCACCAATATGTTTGACGTAGAATTATTTGCATTCAAGACCACTACTTATATTAGTATGGAGTGCCTAACAGGCTAACACAATCAATTTAATTAGTTTAAATATAATTAAATCTATTATGAATGGAAGTTTAAACTAATTAATGACAATTGGAAGTGTTAAAAATGCATATATGGTAGGTAAATGGAGCTATATAGTCAACCAAAAGATAAAATCTATATACTATATACTATATATATGTGTGTGTGTGTGTGTGTGTGCTCCAATACTTGGTAAGTTCTTGTTCATCAAGAAAAGAGCTATCAAATCTTGAATACTATATATATATATATAGGTGCATGGTGTTCAATTAATATAGTAGTATAATAAGTAGAAACCAAAGAGCCTACAAGACCATGAATCAATTACTATGATGCAAGCTCTGACATATATACCAAGAGTTTTTTTTTATCATATAAAAGGAACAATATTTCACAAATTGAGATACAGATTGTGGAGCTGCATGTGTTGATCAACAATGGCAATAAATGAAGTGGGTCTAATAGATTTTTGGGCAAGCCCATATGGCATGAGAGTGAGAGTTGGTTTGGCAGAGAAAGGTGTTGAATATGAGCCATTGGTGGAGCATTTGAGCAGCATCAACAGCAAGAGCAGTTTGCTATTGGAGATGAACCCAGTTCACAACCAGATACCAGTTTTGGTCCACAATGGTAGGGCTGTTTGTGAATCTTTCATCATTTTGCAATACATAGATGAGTTTTGGACTCACCAACCAACCCTCTTGCCTTGTAATCCTTATGAGCTTGCACATGTTAGGTTCTTGGCAGACTTTATTGACAACCAGGTTTGTCACTATTCAAATTTAATTATCTATTTTTCTCTTTACCACGGTTCAGAACCGCAGTTTAAAGGACCAAAACCGTGGTTGAACCCTTCTACTGCGGTTTTTGGGTCTTTTATCTGCTGTTCTGTTAACTGTAGTATAAACTTTGAAGCCATTTAACTACAACTTTGAACTGCAGTGTAAACTTACTTTGCAGTTCAAAACCGTAGTTGTATGTTTATTGTTCAAAATTCTCAATGGTTTGACTATAGACCACATGGCCCAAACTTTTAAATTTCATTTCAAAATATTAGAATACCATTTTATTTCTCACAACATACATATTTCAATAGAATCCCCATTAACCAATTCAATTCAACTAAATTAAAATTATTCTAAACTATACACAATAATCACAAGTACTTTAACTTGCCATCGAAAATGTTTAAACGAGTGTGAATGATCGTGAAAATATTTAAACGTTCGCATTTTCGTGCTCATTTAGATGTGTTTAGACATTCTAAAAATCGGTGTGCATTTTTATATATCCCTCTTATCGTTGTGCACTTCCTTGCGCAATTAATATTTCTCTTTACTTAATGCTTAAAATGAATAAAGTAGATATATGTGGCATGGCGCAAGGTGTGGAGAACCAAAGGGAATGTCCAAGAAGAAGCAAAGAAAAAATTAATAGAGGGATTCAAGGTTTTGGAAGGTGAGCTTGGAGACAAGACATTTTTTGGTGGAGAGAGCTCTGGAGTTGTGGATGTGATGCTCATTCCCATGTACTCTTGGTTCTATGCACTTGAAACCTTTGGGAGCTTTAGCTTTGTGAAGGAGTGTCCCAAAATTGTGGATTGGACCAAGAGATGCTTGGAGAAGGAGAGTGTGGCCAAGTCATTGCCTCACCAACACAAGGTCTATGAGTTCAGCTTGGAGCTCAACAACAAAATTGAATTCAACCAACTATCATCCGAGCAACTGGGTTAAGGTGTTTGCACTCCTATAGAGGTCTCAGGTTCAAACTTCGGTTGTTATATGCTTGCATATATTTCTATTTGTTACGAGAGAGAAATCTTCTTGTAGTTCGATTTTCAAGTCTTTCGGTGTTATAAATTAACTTTATTCTTGTTTATAAGACATGTGTTTGCTCCATGTAAAAAATATGAGATAAATCATTCAAGGAGACGCTATAACAATATATATCGTTCTAAAAACATGTTTTAGCAATAAAATGACTCAACTCGAGACCTATTGCTTCAACGACCCAATTCCTTGTGTCTGAATCAACATTTGTCGATACATTATGCATTATATACTTGAAAGCATGTTCGCTACAAGTTGATCTATTACAAAACACTTCCATGAATTGAAATATCATACCAACGATATAACGCGAGTGAGAGAGTGATTATTACGTAGATCATATCTTCATGCGCCCGCCATGAGTATCTTTTTGGTCTCCAAGCTGAACTCATAGACCTTGTGTTGGTCATGCAATGTCTTGGACACACTCTCCTTCTCCAAGCATCTCTTGGCCCAATCCACAATCTTGGGGCACTCTTCAACCAAGCTAAAGCTTCCATAAGTCTCAAGTGCATAGAACCAAGAGTAACAAGGGATAAAAGCCACATCCACAACACCAAAAGTGTCTCCACCAAAATAAGCCTTGTGTCCAAGCTCACCTTCCAACAGCTTGTAGTACCTCACCAACTCTTTTCTTGCTTCTTCAAGAGCCTCTCCTTGGCCCATCCACACCTTGCGCCCCGCGAACACGATCTAACATCATTAATTATAACAGTAAAGGTTCAATTAGTACGGTGCAGAAATAAATGCACAAACGTCATATGTCAAAATTGTTAATATAAGAATAGTTTAATTGAAAAATAACTAGAGGTTTTGAACTGTTAGATCGACGATTGTGTATTTATTTATATGTTTAACTTATTATGACCCGATTAATATATTAAGTAATATTTATCCACGTATAGTCAACTTGAGATTACCTTCATTAACTATTACTTTAATGTGATTAGGCTTATTTGTCCACACAATTGAAAAGGACTTGGACTCAAATTGAGGCCATATGTAAATATGGTCCAATCAAGATGCAACTACCAAAGTGTCAGTGTCTTGAATAATTGAGTCATCTCTACCGATTGAGTTTGAGTAGAAATGACGATTTGCACTCAAACTCCTTGGCACTCGAAATCCGATCCACATTTTTTTTGTTTGAATTACATAAATTAGACCCAACAACATTTCTAAGTTGGGCCGGAAAAATCAACAATGAAACCCGATCCAAAACCCGCAACCCTTTCGAGTAGGGATAGGCTTAGGTCTTTCTAACCCGAACCCGAAATCCCAAACCTAAAATTCCAATCGTCAGCTCTAGAATTTAGTTAAACCTTTTCAACCCCGACCCCGAACTACCCTCTCTAGAGTACCCAAAACAGAAAAAACAAGAGCTACCCATGTCTTGTAACTCGACGATTTCAGTGACAGAAAAGAAAAAGCAGGAAACAGACCTTGTCAGCAATGTCAACCCAGAACCTGGCTTGTGCAAGCTCATTGGGATGAGAAGGCAAGAGGGTTGGTTGGTGAGCCCAAACCTCATCAATGTATTGCAAAATGATGAAAGATTCACAAACTGGCCTTCCCTTGTGGATCAAAACAGGGACTTGCTTGTGAATTGGGTTCATCTCCAACAGCAACTTGCTCTTGTTGTTGAACAAGTCCTCTTCTCTACACTCATATTCTATGCCCTTCTCTGCCAATGCAATCTTCACTCTGTTGGCAAATGGGCTGCACCAGAAATCTAGGAGAATCAACTCATCACCTCCCATGGCTGATCTAAGATTCAAGACTAGCTTGGACGGAGCAGAGCTGCAACAAAAATGGGGGTTTTTGTGAGTGAGTTGATAAGGTTTGTGATTTGTATATATTAAGGTTGTTTTTGGGGTTTTGTTGGTGTTTGTGGTCCATACTGGCTGGCTGTGAAATGAATGGCGGCTAGTGCTCATTGGTTCATCGATGTGGAATCTCGAGAAAGTCTTTGTTTCTTTTATCATCAAGTCTAACGACCGAAACTAACACTTGAGACATCGGAGAAAACGAGCGTTTTAAGTTACTTGCCTCGTTGATGGTATTTTTGTTTATGCATACAACTTTGAATTGGTACTTTTGAGTTTCAGGTCAGCACTTACGCAAAAATTGGCAATTAAGACTTTTTCTTCAGCACATGGTTTTGGAGACAAGCTTCCTTAAAGTACTCTGTTGGTGGAAGAAAAATATGACATCAAGGGGAGATCCATTAGATTATTTTCAGGTGAATTTCGACTTTCGAGACAAATGACCATTTCTAAATCTATGATTTCGACTCGTCACGAGATAAGAGTCATATAATAAGTGGTATGTTTCAATGAGTTTGCAGCGCAGAGCACTTGCCGTATTCATTATGATTGTGTCTCGGCTAATCATCAGTCATTAATTAAGTCGGCCGTAACTCTTTGCTCTCACTGATTGGTTGTTCTCTAGATGTAGTTATTTGAGAACAAGTATCAACTCTTCTTTGTCAATCAAAGTGAATTCTAATTAGATTTGTGTGCTGGAAATTGAATTGTTAGGTTTAACGCAGCCTTGTCTTGATTTTGTATAAACGTTGTTTAACTTAGTAAGGGTAGTTTTATAATTTAAATTTTGTGCCACGTTAGCAAATGTAAATATTTGTTCAAATAAAAGAAAAACAAATTTTTAAGTATCAATTTAGTCAGAAATGACGGTTTAGAGACCAAATTGAAACACTTTCCACGCAAGAAAGTATAACTGGACAGACAATCTCACGGTAGTCCATGAGTCCTTATTTGCAATACATAATTAAAATGCGACGACGCACAGATGACCTCGATTCTTGTAGCGGGATTATGATATTCCTGCTACAAAAATCTAATTTTTAATCCCCGAGAAGTAGTCATAAACGATTTGCTGGTCAGGAAGTGACTTGGACACACTGTCCCTTTGGATGCATCTCTTGGCCCAAGCAACAAGCTTGGGACAATCCTCCACCAAGTTCATGTCCCCCAAAGTCTCAAAGGCATAGAACCAGCTATAAAATGGTATGAGAGCCACATCTACAAAACCAAATTCTTCACCACCAAAATAGGTCTTGTCACCAAGCTCACCTTCAAGTAACTTGAAGATCCCTATGAGTTCTTTCTTTGATGCTTCTTTCTCCTCCCCTTCGGTTTCTATCGCTAAGCGCCCGACTGAGTAAATCTGCAATTCGATCACAGTTTAATTAGTAACCAGTGTTGACTTTAATACCATGTTGAAGTCTCGAACTGAACATGTTACTTGTGAAGTAGATTGTAGCAAAAGCGACAAAAGAAATTTAAAAAAAAAAAGCATACTTTTTAAGAGAATAAATTTAACTGCTTGGCTCAAACTACTTTATTTTATAAACACAAAGTTGGTAAGCAATAAAAGTAACAAACCTTTTTGTCAACATAGTCAGCCCAAAACCTAGCTTGTGCTCTCTGATAAGGATGAGAAGGCAAGAGAGGAGGTTTGTGGCTCCAAACCTCATCAATGTACTGCACAATCACAAGAGACTGACACAGTGGCTTGCCATTGTGGATCAAAACTGGTACTTGCTTGAAAACAGGATTCATTTGGAGGAGCAATGAGCTCTTGTTGCCCAAATCCTCTTCTCTTGACTCACATTCAATGCCCTTCTCTGCCAAGGCAATCTTCACTCTGTTGGAAAATGGGCTCATCAAGAGGTCCAGTAGGAGAATTTGCTCATTAGTGTCTGCCATTGTTGAAGCTACTTAGGTTGATATTGTGAAAAAACAAGTGGGTTTTTATAGGAGAGGTGTGATGTGTAATGGGTGACCTCAAAGTTGTGGACTTTTGTTTATTGGAGACTAGTTCTTGGCACTTGTGTGTTTCATGTCAGCACTTACGCAAATATTGATAGCCAAGACTTTCTTCAGCGCATCCTTAAACTTGTCAAGAGGAAGAAAAATACGACACCGAGGGACGATTCATTGAAATATTCTCAGGTAAATTTCAAAATCCATGAGTTCCACCGCCACGCGTTGGCACAAAACGTTCGCTGTATCCATTCCGAACCTTTCTTTCCGAGACTCATTTGCTCTCGTTGATTAGTTGTTCACTAAATGTAGTTATTTCAAAATAAGTATCGACTTTTCTTTCGCAATCAAAGTGAATTCTAATTCGATTAGAAGCATTGTCGATAAAATATGTCGAATGGGACTTGGGACAAATGGAGTAACAATTTCAGGGCATATATGCAACTCATATACAGCAATTATCCGGAAGCTTACTATCTTTCCGGCCACATTTTCATGGGAAAATTGTATTGCAACCATAAAATGAGGATTGTAATCGTATGCTAAAGATACCAAGTTGGAAGAATATATCATACAAAATGAATAGAATTCCCGTCTCGTTCTCAGCTGAAAAACCGACCAACCAGCCTCAAGGAAGAAGAAAACATCTTCCAGAAAAGGTTGAACTCAGCTCTTTCATCCTTAATTCAACCTACAAGAACCAAAACCACGTTACCGGGAACATTGGAACAAGACCAACCTCCTGTCATTGCCAGCACTTGTTCAAAGTGTCACATAGCATAATATTGCGTACAGCATACCACTGGTTCACATCTTGGGGAAGACGTAATCATCAGTACAAGACCAATTAGAGATAATACAGATTTATACAGCAGCAAAGCTTAGCGGGCGACAAATTCCAAGAGTCTGCAAAGATTTTGAAGAATAGTTAAAGAAACAAACCAAAAATATGCATGTGAAAATTTTATTGGTCGTGTTTGAGAACTAGTAATTCATTTGAAATTCTGGATCTGGTCCAAATTCAATGTTTGGATGATCCAAGAAAGGAATTCAAAACATACATAAAGGTAGCGATTGGATTATAATCATGCTTGGATTAATGAACTTTCCATTAATCATTTTTAGATTAATACTTTCTGTTCATGAAAATGGCTTCGGAATTGAAATTTCATTCCACTAACCATTCTTGACGTCCATTCCAATTTCAAATATATATATATATATATATATATATATATCCCAACACTGCCAAAATATGATATTTCAAATGACATCTCTTACCTTGTAATTTGAAATATCATGATTTCCCAAAAATTATATTTGGATTCGAATTCCATTTACTTTCTCACCTGCCAAGAGTTTAGTTGATCAAGGTGTCGGAAAATGCTGCTTTTCTTGGCTAAATGATTGGAGTTTTTCAATAAAGTCCTCTTTTAACTTCTCGGGAATTTTTGATATAAAAGCAGACTTGGCATCAGCTATCAACGATTTCCTGAATAGAAGTAGTTCAGGAATATTATAAAAGCAAACGGCTAACTCATATGAAGAAATAAAGAGAAAATCTAATATCCACAACTGATGGGTCGGGTTTGATTTAACATGAGCAGTAATGTATACAAAATTCCAAAGGGTAACGGGATCACAAATATCTAAAATGGACAAGTACACAAATTCTCATTAGATTTGATCGCTAATTAAGTATATATCAATACATACATAGATAGAAGGGAAAGAAAAAAAAATGCACCAAGAGAGAGCATATAGCATGTGAATTAAAGTTGTCAATTTGGACCCGAATCCACGGGCGGGTGTTTTGGGAAAACACCCGCCCCCACATTTGTGTGGGTTCAGGTCGCATAAAATAGACCCGATTAAATTTTGAGTCGGGTTGGGTCGCTTTTCAATCCGAAGCTAAATTGTCAGCTCTAACATCAGTGCACACACTTACACTTATCATAGCTGAAAAAAACCTAACAGACAGTATAGAACAGATGAACAAGTCCTATTACTGAATAATCCATATCTTTGTATTTCGCAAAAATCATTTTTCTCTCAAAGTAGAAGCAAAACTCAAAACATCAGTTGAGAATTTAAATTTCAGATTCATCAAAATTAAGAGAAGGCTTACTTAGATGGAGTATTTCCTCCTTCGCTAGTACATAACTTCTTTCTGGAGAGCATGAAACTGTATACCTCGTCCGACCAACTACATGATCTCAAAACTGACAAGGCCTCTTTCTCGAGGCTGGTACATAAAAAATATTAAAATAAATTAAGAAGAAAAATAATATAAGGAGATGGGAGAAAAAGAGACTACGTAAAATAACTGAAGGAAATAATAATAAAATCCTATATTTAAAGAGAATGCTTTTAAAAAAACATAGAACCTAAAAGAAGAAAATGATGATGACAGAGCACACATAGGCCAAAATTTTCTCTATGGTCCAAAAATGAAATGATAAGTGTGAAACCTAAGAGGCTATAAGACATGTACAGGTATAGTTAAAGCTTAAAGGCAATAACTTATATATGGAAAGATCCATGCTACATTGACTCAAACAAGCACTTGCTCTAACTTATCTAGCCTTAAAATTATTATTGCTTATCAAATTTTGACAAGACTCAAATCCATATGTTAACATCCATTCCAACAAATAGGAGTTTAGGGTACAATATATAAATCCATGCAGGAACAGAAAGAGAAAAATTATGAGTATTAGTGAACCAAAGAAAAGAAATATAAAAAAGACGGGAAGGGAAAACTAAAGTCAGTTCATGGTTAGATCTGAATCAACAATAGAAACGACTAACTGTAAGAAACATTTTCAAATAACTGAGGGAAAGAATGGCGTACACTTCTTTCAGTTCATCAACTTTTGCCTGAGATTTAGCATCTTGTGCAAGTAAGGTGCACGACTCATGTGATATCCTCTTAGACCCTGAGATGTTTGAGTGGCCACTCACATCACCATTATGGTGATCAAGCCCTTTTATCACCGTTACACCATTTCTAGTGCCATTACCTTCTCTGCTACAAACATTCTGAACATGGCCATTTCCATTTTGTGATTGATAAGCTTGACCATTCTTAAGATCAACTCTATCAGCCTTTTTATTTTTGTCAAAACCATTCCCATTTGCTAACAATGGTACATCCTTCTGAATCTTCTCGGTATGAATTGAGTGTTTCCCATTCCCATTTATTTGCATGAGTGGACTCTCCTGGAAATCAACTTTTCCATTGTTTATCACCGGAACTTTTTTGGAATTAGAGTTTCCTAATATGTTGAACTTCATTCTTGGTGCTCTTTCTACCTTAGATATAGGTGAGTTATCCTTTCGACAAGGTTGCTCAACATTTGGTTTGGAATGCACTGGTTTGAGTGGATGAGGTGCCTTCACGCTTTTAGATGCCTCACTGCCATTGCAATCATGAGACTTCTTTACTCCATTTGAAATAGCAGAAACCGGCCTTTGCTTAGCACGAGTGAAAAAAAGAATATAAACCTTCTCTGACAGGACTTCTTGCAGGGTAGAAACTGAAACATAAGAATCATTGCAGCAATACCATCGACCCATAGCATCCTGTATGCATATATAAAAAATTAATAATTGATAAATCTAAATCCTTTTTTCTGCAATGTAATCCATAGTAATTATAATCAGCAAGATAATTATAGAAAATACCTTGATATATGCATAGTAGTGTCCTGAATCTGGTGACAATCCCGAATGCACAATTGTACCAAATAGATTATATTCAGGTTGTGGATCCTGTAAGACAATTTCAAAATCAATAACATGTAGCATTTCATGTATAAACTAACTACAAACAGACACTGATTCTATGAAACTACAGAGCAGACGATGCATCTATAGGAGCAAGCATTAAATTCCAACAATACACATTAAAAAAAGTGCATACATAAGAAAGAGCCCTATAAAAGTTAAAATGTTAAAAATAATAAGACAGAATCTATAGTACTTGAGAATTTAATCTACTAGCAGTTCCATCTACATTAGGAACCTAACTCTACTTTGTTAATTTAGCCTCTTCATTTCCCATTTGGATGAGGATTCTATATTCAGAATCTCAAATAATTTTTCTGCTCTCTCTTTCACACACAATATATTATATCTAGATATGCATAAATTATATTCCTTACTCTGTTCCCCCTTCAAGTGCGTTTAGTTTGTGAGTGTGAGTCCATTCGATTACATAGAAAAGGGGGATTTTAGTGTGAATCACTTACACCATAAACGTGTAACTCATGCAAGTTGTCAAGTTAGTGAAGTTGCTTGATCAGAAGCTTCTATTCCTTTGAGTTTGTAAGCTAAATTTTATGATGTTCGTGCTTGACATGGCTTCAGCTGTTTACACTTGGTACATGGTTTTTCCTTTCCTCCTTTCTTCTCCTGGTCAATATCCATCAGTCCAATTCAAGAAGTCTTCTCGATGGTTTGAGTAGACTTTCAATTTGCATATTTGGTCAAAAAATAAGCTTGCAAATCCCGGAACAGTATGAGCCAGGAATAACAACTTCTGATGAACTCATTGAGATGCTTAGAACTGAGCCACAAGCTATCCAGTCTACTTTCATATGCATAAAAAAAAGTTGGAAGATTATAGTGAGCAAAGTGCATTATGACAGTGTTAAGGCTAGAAAGCAGGGACTAGGGATACGAGAAGTTAAACTGAGAAAGCATGATTTTATATTTTGAATTTCATTTACGATCATCCCAAACCAATACTTTCAAATTTCATAAAACATAGAGGATATAGAACAGGATACATAAGGGAGATTTATCTCATGCCATGAAGAAATACGTGCATGGGGATCTAGAGGTAAATTCTATGCCATCAACATCTTCCAGAACTTAAGTTCTAGCCCTAGTCCAGGCCACGACATTTAAACTACTTCATAATGGTTGGCCTTAAGTATGAGATTGATTCTCATAATCTGACAAACATTGGACTGTGTTTAAGCTCCAAAGTTTCATTATGCTCTCCATGTAGTGAGTAAGTTTGGGACGGTGATTTGTCCTTTGTAAGGTTCCCTACCTATTTGACCTTCGCATGTTGTACTTATATGGAGGGAGAGGCTATACATAGATCTAAGAGGCACTAAGTTGGTAAGAAGTGATTAAGAGAGCATATTGTAACTCAACTGAAGCTAGGGAGGAGATATATAAGGATGACACTAAAAAGAGAAGTACATATCTAGGATAAATGCAAGTTTTATTTTAAATCAGTATACAGAACAGCATCCACAAAAATCATTCAGGCAGAAAGGGTCAACTTTGCAGCAGATTAGTTCCAGACTCACAATTGATATCAATAACACTTGAAGTGTAAAACTATAGTCTGTTGGTAGTGAACGAACAATGAAGAGACAAATTTGAGAAGAAATGGGTAACAATTAAAGAGGTCCTACGTAAAGAGGATCATACTGTGGGGTTTCCAATGATATCTCAAACCACTAGATTGGCATTGAACTGAAGTGGGTCGAATTATTGTTAATTGCGCATTATACAAGTGGTGATTTATATGTATGGACATAAGATTTTAGGAAAAACTACTAGCAGTCTCTCTCCAGTTTTTTTTATTACATGCTTGCAATGCTCACCATTCAAAATTATTACAAATTCCTTTTGTCTCTGCAATCAAATCTGCACCTAATTGAAAGAGAATTTGTTCTGGAGCACATATATTGGATAGGACAGAAGACTCTTAATATCCAGAAGATGGAATAGTCTCTGTTTAATTAAATCAAAGCACAGTTTGTGTACAAGGACTAGGCTTACGGAGGTCAACGATGCAGTACAAAACTCTACGTACATGACATTATAAGTTTATGGGAGGATATCTAGTTCTTAAACTTTAAAGAATGAGTATTTTTAGCTGCTAACAGAACAAAATTAACTTATACTAAGGTGCTTATATATGGATAACTACACTTCTGAAAAGTTTACTTTTGTAGTCCAGTAGGCTCTTCATACATAATGCACATATCACTTTCGACCAACAGAAATTTTGTGAGCACTGAATATATGTTTAGTTGAGTTGTTATTGTCATTAAGTGAACTTAGTATATGTGCGTATGCACGAAAAAATTTCTAACATGTATACCGACCATACAAAGTATCTAACAAACTATGAAAGACTGATGCCAAGAATTTTTAAGTTACTTCAGCTTTTATACGCACCTGACTTGTTTTACACATGAAGCTTGAAAGCACCAAAACTTCCTCAAATGCAATGTCTTTATCAATCTTCCCACCATACTCAAATCTCTGCCAGTCCAATCCAACAAATATCCCCATTATTCACTCCAAACTCAAATGGAATTACAGAACTAAGTTCCAACTACCCTAATGAGCAACTATAAACTAACCTTTAGCTGTATTACAAGGATGTTAGGAGCTTGATATATAGACATTTGCTTCTGTGCGGTCACCATTTTCTTACAACTAAACAACCATAAGCATATTGATCACTCGAAACATAGAGATATCCGAAAAGTAGAACGTAATGAAATATCTACTTACTTTTCACACTTGTACTTGTTGCTCCCATCCAAAATCTCAGGCTGGAAGAACCTCTGCATAGCCTCTCGAAGCGAATTACAGTGCAAAAGCTCAAGATTTATGTCCATAATCTCATCCACCTTATTGGACTCAGATCCACAGGACAAACACTTGACCTGACTCTGCAATGCACCTCCGAAAATCTCCTTGACCACCGTATAGGAACCTCCATTCCCCACCTCTCCGCCACCGCCCTTTCT
>JAYMTA010001569.1:0-19458 GCA_036897625.1 Pelargonium cotyledonis
GCCAGCCCGCCCCACCCCCCCCACCCCGGGCGCCGCCGTCATCCACCACGCCGCTGCCACATCTCTCCACGCCTCAGCGCCACGTCAGCAAAAGTTGAAATTTCAAAATCTAGTCAACGCGCACGATCTTCTCCGGTCAAAGAGGTCAAAATCCCTTAGAGTCTCGTGGCGCTGCGGCACCCGCTGCATTGTTCTCTTATAAATAGAAGTTTGGCTCAAGGTTCAAGGGTTCAGTTTTTATTCAGAATTCTAGAGTTCTAGGCTACCTTCCACACTCCTCCGCATCCCATTGAAGTCCAAAGAGCTCCTCAAAGTCTCTTCCCATCATTTCATCTTATTTCCATTTCATGTTTAGACTTGTTCTAGTTTTGGTTGTGAAAGCTTGTCACAAACATATTGAAGCTTAGGCTCAATTGAGATATTTTTGCTTGCTGTATAATTGTTTGATTACTCTGATTTTTCCAACTTGAATGCAAATTAAATTGTTCTTGTTCAATTGAATTTGGTTTTGTTCATTAATTGTGAATGCAAAGTATTCCAATCATGTTGTTGATTATAGTTTGTGTATGTGACACCACAACTGTGATCAACTAATCCTTAAGTGATAGGGATGTAGCTGATCATAGGAAGATGGGGTTGTTGTTGACTATTTCTTAGTGTAGGTCTCAAATTAAATGATTAATTTCAACGGTTTGTGGTTGCAATGCCCAAATGTGGCATGTAAAACCACATTTCGGATTCTAGCATGAGCTTTTACCTAATCATGGATTAGCTCAGGCGGATTGAACCGTTGAGTAAGTTGACTGAAGGGAGTTCTTACTACCCAGAGCTACTTACGCCAATAAATGAGTTGAGCGAAATCCGTTTATGTAAGTCATCTTAAGGGAGTTCTTACTACCCCAGAAAAATTACATGTATAGCGGTACTGAGCTAACTTAGGTAATTGGATCATTGAACCTACACTGAGTAAAGCAACTCCCCGTCGAATTGTGGATATCAATTACATCCCGCTTCATGTCTTCATCAACCAATCTGGGTACGCAGTCTATTCTCACTCTTGGCTTACAACTTTGTTTTCGTTCATCCACATGTGCACAATTGCACAAACAATCACTCCAAATTATTGTTTAATTGCTTTCATAGATTAGTTTCTTCCTAGCATTAAGGTCCCTCCTTGAGTCCCCCTCTAGTTCCTTGTGGATTCGATAAATTCGGACTTCACCGTCTTATTATTACGTACGAGGTTGACTCCGATATACTTGCCGGACGCACACCAAATTGTATAATGCGGATGAGCAATTAAATAGGTAGTATCCACACACAATAACGTAGACTAAGATGAGTATGATTGAATCCCTATGAAAAATCACGAAACCCAAGTAAGTTGTATATACTCCCTCTGTCCCAAAATGAGTGTCCTCCTTTCTGTTTTGAGAAAAATTAAGGAGAAGTTAGTTAGTCATGTGGTATGTTTACTATTGTATCCTCATGATCAAGTGTTGAGAGATCCTAACTAACTTTTTATAAGGATATTATTGACAATTCATGCATAACTAATTTACTAGAAAAGGAAAAAAGACACTTATTTTGGGACAAAAATGCAAGAGAAACATGACACTATTTTAGGACGGAGAGAGTAATTAATTATATATATGTGTGTATAACGTATAAATAAAAGAGTAATATGGGCATCAGTTGACTGATATAAGTATATATCAGTTGCAGTAATGAGGTGATGACACCTCATTTAAAATCATGCATCCGGACAGGTCGCTTCGCTCCCACAAATTCACTTGGGTGGGTATAAGTGAAATTTGATGAGGTGTTATCACCTCATTGGCTTGGTTAAGTTGCAACTGATATAAAGCTATATTAGTCGACAGATGCACATTTTACTCTAAATAAAATATATAAATGAATTTTTTTACATAATTAAGAATGCCCATATCCGCATCCATTCCTAATTCATGTTTTTCTCACTGCAAGGTAGTCCACAACTGAAATCAATTGGTCACATACGCATGCATGAAGAATTGGATTACATCAAAATAAATTCATCAATCATGCACTACTACTCGTAAAAGTAAAGCTTAACTAAATTCACAAAATATGCAATTTAAATCATACCCAAAGCAACAAAATAGCTTCTTTTCTAACATACAAATAGCTTCTTTTCTAACATTTTCAAGCAACAAAATAGATGGAGGAAGTCATGCATGGGATGTCAAATTTCTGCGAAGGTCCTTAACAAAACCATTGAGATTATCCATAACCATTGAACGAGCCTCCGATCCCATTGTCGTCTCATGCAGCTTCAACAAGCTCTTGTTCATCATCTCACAAACACCACCACCACCCATCACCTTCCTCAACCCTTGCTCCACATCTTTCTCCTCAAAAGAACCAATCCTCACTCCAATCTTCCACACCTTCA
The DNA here is from genome assembly GCA_036897625.1 of Pelargonium cotyledonis. NCBI lineage: Eukaryota > Viridiplantae > Streptophyta > Magnoliopsida > Geraniales > Geraniaceae > Pelargonium > Pelargonium cotyledonis. The sequence continues at coordinate 2,435 of JAYMTA010001569.1, forward strand.
CAATGTAGTTACAGTTCACAAACTGGTCTCCGGCGACCGGATAGCACAACAGCCGCTTTTTGCACTGTATGGCTTTCACTGTGGCGGTTCAGCCCCCTGGAGTTCCAGCCGCAGTGCGTCAGGTAGCAACCCACCGCACCGTGCCGCAACACCTCCACTTGCGGAGCCCATGCCACCACCTTCCCCAGCTGCTTCTTGGACACTCTCTCGACGTACCCATTGGGCAAGCCTCGGCGCCACGCAGGAGCAAGAACCCAGAGGAACGGCCTTCCGGATGCTTCCAGGGCCAGGGCAAGGCTCTCGACCTTAGCTTCTCCGATGGGGCTGACCCAGCTTCCGAAGGAGATGTACACGACCGTGCCGATACTGTGCATGTCTAGCCAATCCAAGCAGCTCGCGTCTTCTTCCCACAAGCTCGGGTTGATCTTAGTGACTGACCCTTGTTGTTGCAGCCTCAATGGCCCAACTGCTAAAACCAGTGGATGCGCAACTTCAGCTCCCTCTCGTTGTTGATCTTTGTCGTCGTCGCCGCACTTCTCGTCGGGAAACGAATTCACTAGCAGCCATTTCGCGGTTCTTGATCGATTCAAGGCTCTGTTCCAGAATTTGAATCTTCCAGTTCTTGAAGCAGGAGATCCAATTAGCCATGGCAAATCTTCTGTGGATAGGAATGGCTGATTGGGTAGTAAGGAGGAGGTCACAGTAGTACTATCTAAATGCTGGGGACATCCTGCATGCCAAAATTTTACTTTCAACATGAATATACAAATTAATTAAATAAAACAAATTTCATTTTAACTATCAATTTGAGGTTTAATTATATTAATCTTTCTTGTGTTGTTCGTCACAAATACATGTCAATCAAATTAATTTTTTACTGCACTTAACTATCTTATATAGTTTATCTGTCATTTTTGGTTGGTTAATATTAATAATAAAATATCCTCTTTATTATATGAGAGAAATTTGAGTTGATATGATGGATCATGATAGAGAAGGTAATAGATTTCGTCGACAGATTTGAGTTTCAACAGTTAATTTAAGCTCTCAAAAGAGAGGGAGCTAGCATGATGCATAGTTTAATGTCTTGCAAAAATTAATTTTGTATATACATATTTGTGGGTAGTAATACATAAAAGTTTTGCGTAATTTTTTTAAGAATAAAGTATCAAGAGTCTCTACTTTCAAATGAACAAACTTGAGTCCATATACTATCAATTTTTAACCAAAGTAGCCACCACAGTTAGCTTCCGTTAAAATGACCGTTAGTTCGCCAAAAAATTCTTTTTTTTTTGGTTGAAAAATTCACATCTTCGCCAAATAATTCATATCTTTATTGGAAAATTCATATGATTTTGCTGAAAATTTTATTTTTGTCGAAAATTCATATCATCGTAAAAAAACTCATATTATTACCAGAAAACTCAAATCATTGTCGGATAATTCATGTCATCGCTGGAAACTCATTTTATTGCTGGAAAACTCATATCATTGTCAGAAAATTCATATTGTTGCAGGAAAACTTTTTTTAATTCATATTGTTGCCGAAATATTTAAATGATTTAAAAAATAAAAATTATATTATATTTTATAATTCATTTATTTGATTACATTGCCAGAAAATTCATATCTTCGTCGGAAACTTCATATTATTTCTAGAAAATTCATATCATCACTGGAAAATATGAGTTTTCCGGCAATAATATAAGTTTTACGGCGATGATATGAATTTTCTGGCAATAATATGAAGTTTCTGACGAAGACATGAACCAATATGAATTTTTCGACGATGATATAAGTTTTTCAATAGTAATATGAGTTTTCCCTCGATGATAAGAATTTACGGCAAAAATGAAATTTCCGGTGAAAATATGAATTTTCCGATGAAAATATGAATTTTCCGGCGAACTAATGGTCAGTTTTAACAGAACCTAACGGCGGGAACTACTTTGGTTCAAACTTGATAGTACATGAACCAAATTGGTTCATTTTAAAGTAGAGAGATTATTTTAGTCCATTCTTATAGTACAATGACTATCTTGGTTCTTTATCCTTTTTTCTTTTTATGGTATGCATCGTCACATTATTTTTGTCGTTTCTTTACATTAAATTAAAATTCAAGTTGGTACAACCACTCCAAGCAACAAAATTAAGTTTCTCTATTAAATTTTAACACATGCATTTCATGTATTTCTTACAAATCCTTAGAGAATCTCCAAGGGGATGCTAAAGGAGGCTCCAAGAGCCTCTTAATGGAGGTGTTAAGCATTGTAGTAGTGGATTTTGAGGAGGATAGAGAAAAGATGAGATGCTAAGCTTAGCACAAATCAATGCTAAGTACAATTGTTTCACATGATCTCTCTTCTCGGCATTTAATGTAGTGATGTTAAGCATTAAAGAGAAAAATGTTAAGTAGATGCTAAACACTTATATAATGATGTGACACACTCTCTCTCCTCTTTAGCATCTAATATAATTGTTAAGTATCGGAGGTGCTCTTAGGCGGAGCAAAGGGAATGAAAATGTTTTATTGAATAATAATTAACAAGTAGGGTAATTTCCAAGAAAGTTTCCCATAATTGCATTGTTAGTTGGTTATGATTATAATTAAACATGTTGAAGAGTAGAACATAATTGGTAGCCATTAATGCATGGCACATGCATGCATGTTTCAAAACAATGACCCATTCTAAAGATCTGATTACTAGTAATCTACTTTCTCTCCTATCTGTGTCTTAAATAAGAAGTATGTGTCTGTACCAAAAATCGAAAAAATAAAACTAAACACATAAGCATGTGGGGGACAGACTTAGCATGTGAAATATCATAAATTTTAAATCTGACAATAATTTGATTTATACTATGCTATCAAAATCTTACTGTCACTTAATTGTTGTAATAAGAATTCAAATCCCTAATTAATTTTTATTCTTTAATAACAAAAGACGAGCTAATGTCAACTTAAAACAAGAGTACATTTTATATATGTGCAACAACATGAGAATCTCAGTATTGTCAAGTTGTATTCCTTATAATTACTGATTAAGCCAGGATTAATATTCAACATTTGACCAGAATAAATATCTGTTATGAAAACGAAAAAAGAAAAATAAAAACTCTAGTTTGTTCTTTGAATTTTTGGATATGGATGTAATCTCGTTTTAGAACTATTTTTAACAAAACTAGTCTAGATTTCTAGATATGAACCTAAAATGGTTATTATCATGATTAGTTTTTCCACTAAATATTATGAAGAGGAATTTAAATTGTATTAAATAATTATTTTTATTCATTTTTTATTAGCAACAAGTTTTTTTATTAATAAGACTCGAAAAGACGAATAAAAGTACAAAAGAATGTTGCAAAAATGCGCTATGCCAAAGCAAAAAGTGGACTAGAACACCAAAACCTAAGGGAAAAATCTAAATGAGGCAGACCAAGAAAACAATGGAGTACATAGTAAACAACTGAAAAACTTAATTCTTTGAACCGAGTCATTCAAAGATAGGAATTTGCCATAAAAAAGCCAACGCATTTTGGCTAGCCAGATAAACCACACAACAATTAAGCATAATTATTTTTATTCTATTATTTTGTTGATGTGTCGGTCATGTATCATATAAGTCATTTAATACAATAGAATCATCATATTAGTAAGAAATTTTTTTATTCTAAACTCAACGTCAAATAACTTGACATACACTAATTAATATGCGGCATTTAAAGCCAATATTTGAATCCTAACAAAAGTTCTATATTTGAAAGTTCCTAAAATAATATAAGTCAAAAGGAAGTTGAGAAACTAAATTGGATGGATATAAGAAAATTGAGAACCAAAGCGTTGGTTTTAATTACCAATAAAATAAAAATGAAAATATATAATATTTTACTAATAATATTATATTTTTTTTGTTTATAACCACCGGTGTCCGAACCTACTCAACCATGGGCCGACTAATCCGATTTGGAGCTGGTTTCGGGATTAAAATTTTGCGCTCCTCCTAATCGTAATTATGAGGGATAGAATCTTGATCCTTCCTACTAAAGTCTAACCCCTAGCACCGTAATAATATTATAGTTTCTTCGTGAGCATATTACCATTTATCAAATATAAGTGAATACAGTATATTTTACTTACAAATTTTAGTGAAATTGAACAAGAAAAATGTGAACATTTGTCGTTTGCTTGTAAATAGAAATTGGAATGGGTCCCACACACTAACTTTTTACAACAAACAACTACATTTTTGGGGCACACCGAAAATGATATGGGGCACCTTCATTTACATGAGCTATATGTGAGAAATTTACCAAAAACTTGTACGGATTTTAATTATTTTTTTCATTCCACTTGGGGCATGTGTGTGCACAACACTAAATGTGGCTCGTCCAAGCTTTCATATGGAAAATGAAAAGTTTTTAACATTAAAATTGAATAAATATATGAATAGTAAATTAGCAATGATAAATTTTACAAACAATTGTTCGCTAGGGTTTCTCTCTCTCTCTCAAGAGTGGCGACTGCGACTCATTGGGTGACGGTTGGCAAGGGGTGGTTAGGACGCCGACATTATCATTAGAGCGGCGACTGCATTGATTGTTTTCGTTTGTATCGGCTAGAGTTCGACAAGGGATGGTTAGGGCGTCGGCAGCGAGGGGTTTAGGGTATCGACATCATCTTCGAAGTTTGCGGCTATGGTAGAGTTCAGTTCAGGTTCCCAAAGAGTTGCAGTGGTAGGTGGTGATGGTGGCTATTGCGATATGATCAGGTTGCGAGATCGTCAACTCTGTTGGTGACTAATTCAACTTGTGATGATACAGGTCCGGAGGTGTGTTCCGAATATGGTAGGACAGGATGGGGGGTGGCTTGCCTAGTGCCCAATTTGGTTAACTTGGTAAAACCCAGTTACAAAAGAGTTTTTACTCTTTATTGTTGTCTGAAATTAGCATTGAAATTTTTTTCTTCGTTTAATTATTTCCTGTTTGGTTTGGTTGTAGTAGGTTTGGCTTTGGTTCTTTTGTTTTTGGACTCTAGTTTGTATCGATGCGTTGTCCCAAATGGCTAGATCATCTTTGGGTATTGCTGGGTTCGAGGGGTGGGATGGTATGTTTAACACTGTCGAATTCTAAGGTATTGTACTCGGAGATTTTTTATTTTAATGAAATGTTCCTACTTTCATCCTAAACAAACAACGATGAATTTTATATCTTTATTTAAGGATAAAAAAATTATTTAATATTTTTTTTTAATATTTGTGAAAAACTCTATCACCAAATTTAATATAAAACGGAAATAGTATTACTTGTATATCTTTTATTACTTGTATGTGTCAATCCACTCCTACATATATCATAGTTGTGACTTTATTTGCTTCCGAATCTCGCAAATATGAGTAGTGGAGCAGGAACAAGAAAGGTGGTGTGTGTCACCGGAGCCTCCGGGTACATTGCATCTTGGCTTGTTAAGCTCTTACTTCAACGCGGTTACACTGTCAAGGCCACTGTTCGTGACCCATGTCTGTAATCTGTATTACATTTCCTCATTTTATCGATTTTCAGTTTCTTTTCTTCTTCACAAATTCCCAATTTCACCTTCTACCCATTTGCATGTTCTTGAGTTTGAAATAAAATGTGCAGTTGATATTGGGAAAAATAAGCTCTTACACTGTCAAGGCTACTGTTTTGACCCACCATTTGCTATTTTTGAAGTTTTTGTAGTTAGTAACTGCTTACTGTTGATATGGGCTTATTTGGAATTGGATTTTTGAGAAAGAATTTTAGTTATTATTTTCCTGAATGTTTGATTTGGTATCTGATGATGATGATGGACGGTACTGTAGGTGATCCTAAGAAGACTGAACATTTGCTTGGGCTTGATGGGGCTAAGGAAAGACTTCAATTGTTCAAAGCAGATTTATTGGATGAAGGGTCTTTTGATTCTGTTGTTGAGGGTTGTGATGGGGTTTTCCATACCGCTGCTCCTGTATCGTTTTCGTGCACCGACCCTCAGGTTTAATCTCCTCTATGTCTCTCAATCTTTGCTGCTTTCATGTAGCTTAGATATGTATAGTTGATATTATTAAACAATCTTTTCCTGGTTTCATGTATACATTATCCTTTTGATAGCTTAGTTTTGTAGGATTCTTCATGTACTAGTTAGTCTAGTAAATCTTGTTTCCCGTATTTCAGACAGATGTTTTGATCCTGCTGGGAACGGGACACTTACATTATCCTTTTGATAGCTTAGTTTTGTAGAATTGTTCATGTGCTTGTTAGTCCTGTAAATCTTATTTCCTGTATTTCAGACAGATTTATTGGATCCTGCTGTGAACGGAACACTTAACGTTCTTAAAGCATGTGCCAAAGTCCCGTCTGTCAAGAGAGTTATCGTAACATCTTCTCTTGCTACAGTTGTATTCTCTGGAAAGCCTCTGACCTCTGATGTGGTACTTGATGAGACATGTTATTCTGATCCAGCTGTCTGCAAGGAACTCAAGGTCTGTTTTACAGCTTCACATTTCTTTCTGCATATATCTCATTTGCATAAATTTTCAAGCTTAAGCATATGAGAAACCCACCACTCGGTTTGACGTATAGGCATTCAAGCAACAATGTAAGGGTAAATTCTTTATGCACTTAATGGACTCTGTTGTTGCAATCAAGTCAAATGTTGGATAGAAATCAAAATTCCTATTTTGTGCATAATCGTTATCAAAGTCTTAGATGTATGTAAGTAAAAAGTTGGGTGTTTGAACATACTAATAAAGGATTTCTATTATTCGATCATTTGTTTCTGTCCCCTTTCAGCTTTGGTATATGCTTGCGAAAACCTTAGCTGAGCAGGCTGCTCGGAAATTTGCAAGTGAGAATTCGATTGATTTGGTCGTGCTAAATCCAGCTGTGGTGATAGGCCCTCTCTTACAGCCTACTCTTAACGGATCTGTTGAGTTTATTCTGGACATCATAAAAGGTACCCTTGTCACTAAAAGGATTACCTGTCTATCATTGTTTTGTATTTGAAATGAAATTCTGAATCCAATCCATGCTTCACTACTCATAGAGCCCTGGGGTGAAAAGAAATTTTGATTTGAAGTGCTATTCTGAGGTGTTATTTTGCCTTTCATTTTGTATATGATATAAAGTACAAGCGTACTTAAAATCTGTATGTTATAGACAATCATACCTTCAGAAGTTGTCTTTTGGTGCAGGGGTTGAAATACCTCTTGGTCCATGCATAGAATATGTTGATGTTAGAGATGTTGCATATGCACATGTTTGTGCATTTGAGACTCCTTCAGCTAGTGGCAGATATTGTTTATCCGAAAGAGCTGCTCACGAATCTGAGGTTCTGAAGATTTTGCATGACCATTTTCCTACATTGTTCCTTCACAAAAAGTAAGTCATTTCAGTTAGCAGCGCGTTAAATGCCACTATAAGTTCATTCTGCTGATTGTATAATTTGGGTCATTATTGCAACAACAGTATATGTAGTGCAATTCACCTTTAATATGTATTTTTGGACTTCCTTGATTAGCTTGTGAATGATGATTGACAAACAATATTGTCCATGTGTTGTTTCAATTGACAGATGTGAGGATGGCAATAAGCCTGTAGAACCAAGATTCCAAATATCCAATAAGAAAGCAAAAGGCCTAGGTGTCAACTTCATGCCCCTGGAAACAACTCTTGAAGACACCATTCTAAGCTTGAAGGAGAAGAACTTGCTCACCATCTGATCTGAATTGTTCTTGAGCAGTTGAGTTGGCTGCCAAGTTAATAATGCTAACAATTATAAAACCTTTTTTATCTGCTCATTAAACGCATGTAAAATTGTAATCTTAAATTGATAAACTTCTGCTGTTTAGATTACAAATAGTAATTTGCTTAGAACAATAAGAAACTTTGTGTACGTTAAATGCAAGCATCTAATACGCAATAAGACTCCTTTTCTTCTTCTGATAGAAAGCGAGTCTATTTTTTTCACTCTCTACCCAAAAAGCATGTATTATTCTTTAACCAGAATATTGTGGAATGCAGGAACAGCATTGCTGATGGAGGGCATCTAACTACAAATCCATTGACTCTCTTTAATGCATTTTATGTGTTCTGATTTGTCTTTGGCGAACTTTATGCGTTCTGATTTGCTCATTTAGGTGCTCTCGTTTGTTTGTGTATATTGTAGCCAAGGTTGACGTAACATTCTTGTCCTTATAATTTCATGATTTACTCTCCACCTTTAACCCTTGGTTGCAACATTTCTCAACATGGAAAAGTCCATTCTGAGTGAATACATTTTTGGAGTCTATATTATATTAGTCTCTTCTCTACTTGGCTTGAACCTGCTCTTTTTGGCAGAAATTTTGTCAAGAAACCACCTATTTCCTGAGGTTGGTTGGTACATGTTTTTGTTTGTTGCTCATCTCAATGTGAAAATAACATCCAATGCTTCCTGTACTCAAACAGGTTCACAATTATTCTACTGCATAACCAGTATGTGAAGAACATTGCATATTTTATATATACAAGTTTAGACCATTTCTTGTTCAAGAATCACCATCTTATGCCATTTAAGCTGTTATTTGATGCAGGAGATGAAATCTAAAGAGATGCTGTTCATGCAAAAGGGTGGTTAGGTTACACAAAAGGGTGAGAATGAGACTTGACATTTGCAAGCAAAAAAGAGGCAGAGCTTCAATCCACAAACTACAAGCATTTGACATACTTGGGACTTCCTGCAAATTTGCAATGACATACTTGTTTATAAATCTCTTCTCATCTACTACAAACAGATGAACAAACTTGGTGTCCTCTTTAAGCAGAGCTTATTGGAGAACAGAAGCTTCAAGACATAATATCTTGGTTGAACCCTTTTATCATGGAAAAATTACACATACCCACCACACTGTACTTTACACCTTTTACACATAACTATCCCGATTTCATGCCTCCACACTGTACTTTACACCTTTTACACATAACTATCCCGATTTCATGCCTCTGGTAACAATTCTTGAGGAAACCATTCTAAGCTTGAAGGAGAAGAAATTTCTCACAATTTGATCTGATTTGTGCTTGAGCAGTTGAGTTGGCTAAAATAATGCTAACAATTACAAAACATTTCTATCTGCTCATAGAATGCATGTAAAATTGTAATCTTAGATTGATAAACTTCTGCTGTTTAGATTACAAATAGTAAGAAAAACATATTGTTTGTCAAACATAAAGACTTTAATTTGTTTATAACAATAAGAACTTTGTGTACGTTAAATGCAAACACCTAATACGCAATAAGACTCCTTTTCTTCTTCTGATAGAAAGCGAGTCGGGTTTTTTCACTCTCAACCTAAAAGGCATGTATTTTTCTTTAACCAGAATATTGTGGAATGCAGGAACAGCATTGGTGATGTATAGTTTTCTTCAGAAACTGCCTCGTTAATAGTTTCCCAAGGCCTAGCTCCTTCGCATTTGCAAGGCATCTCTGTATCACAACATCATACACAGTACTTCACTCCACGGAAACTATCAAAACTTCCTATATATGTGTTGTGGCTTTTGCATGTAACTACTACTCCATCGACTCTCTAACCCATCCATAACTTCAATACTCTATCCTTTCCACCAGAGGCCACCTTCTCGCCATCAGGACTCCAATCAACAGTAAAAACCTTCAAGGAAAAAAAAAATCACAACAATCAGATACTTGCATATCAATCAAAACTAAGATCAGATATATCTTAAACATCCTTTTGGAACAGGAACAAACCTCATCTGCATGACCTGGAAGGTCTTGCTTCAATTTCTGTGTGCGGATATCCCAAACCTAGAACGTTATACAATTGCAATGGTGTCAAGAAAACACACTCATGGAAAACATTAGTGCTTCATCTAGGAACCATGAAATAATATTAAGTTACCTTCAATGTGGAGTCCTTGCTCCCACTTAAGAGGAGCCTACTGTCCGCAGACCAGCTGTTGCACAATACGGAACATAAGAATTAGTTGCACAGTCAACTTAATAGAGATGCATAATAAGCCCTCAATAAAATTCAAACCTGATCTGGTAAACAGGACCAACATGGCCTCTGAAAGCAGCAACGAATTTCCCTGTGGTACCATTCCATAGCTTGACAGACTTATCGAATGATGCACTTGCTACCCATTGTCCATCGGGGGAGAAGTAAACATGGTTTACAAGCTGCAAGTGAATTAAATTTCCAGCTCAATTTTCAGTTTGAATGTACATTATAAGATCACCGCCATATGAAAGATTGGCTCCAGTATCAACATGGTAACATGCACACTCCACTATAAAAATAAGTACAAAGAAGAATACAACAGCAAAGCCATTTCCCAAATAAAGTTGGGGTCGGCTACATGGATTATTTAGCAATAATCTTTGCGATGTTCTAATAGTATCCTAATCCACTCCATCCTATCCAATGCTTTTTTTTTCCGTTAAGTCATGAATTATCAATGTGGAAATCAGAATATAGGAATTCAAACTTGCTCTACTACTATGATAAATATTCATAGCAAGAATGGCTGAAAAATAAATGTATATGGATCATATCAATTATCATGAAACCCACCAGACTTGTGCAAGTACAATAATAAGCATTATCTATAATGAGAACTGGAATGGAATTAATCAACTTTTTACCGTCTGCATGTCATGTGCCCATATTTCATATCTAGAAAACGTTCAGGCATAAAGGGAGTTAAAATGTCCTTTAACTAAGAAGCTGGGAGTTTATATCAAGCCACTCAAGGAACTGGGCCCTGTTTATATATACCAAGGGTATGCATATGGAAGCTCTTCATGAATTAAATGAAAAAGAAGAAAACATGTTGACTGAACCACTTAAATGCCAGATAAGACCCTCCCCCACTCCTGTCATGTTGAGTGCATAACACTTGTAGAAAGAGGGAAGCAAATTTGTCCTCCCGACAATCAATGACTGAATCATAGACAGAATATGGTGGTACAAAATATGATGTCATACCTGTTGATGGCCTGTCATGCGAGTTTTAGGGTGCTTGCTGACAGCTGGTTCCCAAAGGAACATGGTAAAATCATCAGATCCCGAAACTAATCTTTCAGGTGCACTGCCTTTCATTTTGTTGTACCTTTGCAAAGCAGCCTATTTATTGGTCCAATAAAACATAGTTACGAAGGGGTGATGAACCAACTAAAATATCACATACATTTCAGGAAGCCAGATATTCAAAGTTAATTTATTATAATAAAACATTAGAGAGTATGAGGTAGAAAAGAAAAAAAAATCATGTGATACAGTCACACTATCCACACACAAAAATAATAATAATAATAATAATAATAATAATAATAATAAGCAAGAAAACAGTCATAAACCATAGAACGGAAAAGTAGAATCAGGTGATATAGATTAGAATTCACATTAAAAGATTATTCCTTAGAGATAATAAGAATTTGAACAATTTTCTTTTTGATAAATAGCAATTTGAACAATTACTAGAGTAGATAAATTGCAATGGCATGAAAGAACTCATGTTACTGAAACACAAAGTTCCAAATAGTGCAAGAACAAGGAGTACGCAAAAAGAAAAGGAATGAAATAAAAAGCGAGTAAGGTTCAAATACAAAAATACTGAAGAGGGGATACTAGAAAAGCTAACGAAGAACTAGACCAAACAAGAATTACTTACTTCTTTCATTTCCTCGGGAGATGAATATTTTTTTCCTGTATGATCAAAAGCCCCAGTGCGCAGAACATACTCAGTGCTCAAAGCAAGGGAGTTAACCCAGTGGCCATGACCCTAATGTGAGTAGTACATACAAGCAAAAGATCATAGAGACAGTAAGTGAGGAAGAGCATATCCCATAAGTTATTTAAGTTCTAGATCATAGACAAGAACAACTCAGAGGATAGAACATATAAACAAGAAAAAAAAATATGTATCAAACAATGGGCACCAGTGTAACTTAAAACGGAACAAATAAGAGCGTGTAGAAAAATTATAAAAACAAAAAGAGAATGATCATAAAAACAAAAACAAGAGAGATAGACTTCATGATTTCAGTATACATCAACAATTCACAGTTTCTCCAACTTCAAAACTATGCTTGATCCTAGTAAGTGAAAGTTCTCACTTCATGATGACTAGAAAGAACATGCACCTCAAACTATGGAAATACGTATATGTAGTCTGAAACTAGATTTTAGATCTCAATTGCAAATAAAATTTATGCACCTAACGTTTACAAAGGGTGTGGCAACCATTCAAGATGCCTAAGCTTTGAGACAAAACACAAAATTATTTAGGTATAATGAGCATATATCTAGAAGAGAGTAGCATCAAGTGATTTGATCATACAGACGAGCGCTCACACACACACACACACAAAAAGGAGTTCAAATCAGAGTAAAGTACCAAACACACAACTTTACATGGTAACTATGCATGAACTGATCCTAACTGCAGGCCACAGGGGACAAATACTGTCTTACCACATATAGAGGGGAAAGTCCAGGGTTCATCCCATGGTATTAGCATGATTTACGAAGGAGTAGGGTGAGCTCCACAGTCTAAAGGGTATCTCACACAGACATATAAATAAAGTGGCTACCCTTTGATGGTACAGTCATAAGAGCAGCAAGAGCTATGGATTACCTTCAATTCACGAATAAGCTTTCCTTGTGTAGTTTCCCAGACTTTGATGGTACAATCTTGGGAGCTGCCACAGTTGAGATGAAAGTGTTAGCAAGGATTGTGAAATTACGTGCAACTAAATACAGCAGCTTCTATTCAAATCATTAGACCACAGAGTTATGGAAAATAGAAAAGATACAGAAATTGTCTTGTGCGATTCCTAAATGAAAGAGATTCAATTATTTTTAGTATGTGCTCAAATGCGCTGAAAAATTAAAAGATCAAATCCTTTTTGCTAGATCATTTATCAACTTCACTGGTCTTTGTGTGGGGCTTCTAGAAAATCTTTACACAAATGGGTCTATGCCATCTACACCCAGTACTTATGTTCTCTTGGGCTCGGGCACTTTTTACGTATAACCAGCATTAGTGTTTCTTTGTCCCCTTGGCTGATGATTCCAAACTTCTTTGCTCTTTCACCAGGAATATCAGAATTAAATTTGAAAGGCAAGTACAATTGGAAACTTGGCAAATTTCTTTGGTCTTTGGTCAAGAAAATCAAAATAACATTCAATGTCAAGTACAAATGGAAAGTTGGCAAATGGCAACAAGAACAAGAACTCATCTGCAATCACGCAACGAAATTCACTCCTACCACCTCAGTACACCATGAGTTGAAGAATTTAAGCACGAAAATGGACTTGACAACTGAATAGCTATTCTCTATACAATGTAAGGACGTCTATCTTGAGCTTGCAATGGCACAAACTCGAGAATTATAACTCAGTTTATGAATAGAGACACTATCACGAGATGAATAAAGTACTAATTTGTTCTGCATATTAATACCAAAAGCACAATGTTTTAAACTTTTTAACATCCATTTACAAAGGTATGTTAGAAACTTATTGCATTTGGAGGCCCATCTAAAATACGAATAACAAAGGATAACCCCACATGATTAGAAGATTGAATGAGAATATGAGATTCATGCAGCAGGCCTGTTGGGAATTGAGGTTTTGTCGAGCAGAGTTAAGAAGTTAAGATGAAACTATGTAAGTTGCACAACAAAGTATCTTCATACTTGTGTCTTAAAATCATTATCATAAACAAAGCAGTTTCCAGAATATACTATATAAATTCTTATATAATCAAAGAGACCCAGATAGGGTAAGAATTAATAAATGATTCATCAGAATCCAAAATTGCATTCCTTGTATAAATCATCCACCATACCATCTTAAATTGTCAAATGCAGATATAATAATAAATAATTCATCACATTGAAAACCAAAAATTGCATACCCAGTATATATGACGCCATCTCCCCCCCATTTCACACAAGTTACTGCAAGGGTATGGCCACTAAGACAGATGACTGATTTTCTCAGTGAAACATCCCAAATACGCGCATCACCATCTTTGCTTGCACTTACAAACCGACGACAAGGAGCATTCAGGTGGGCTGGCTCCCATGAGATAGCAGTAATCCATTTTTTATGGCCCTAAAAAACATCAGGTTCAATATATTAGCATCTATACTGTCAGATTACAGATTATAGCACCATCTAAATATTACACAGCAATAATTACCAATTTCAACTAACTACTAACACAAAAGCCACTTGGTTTAGGGACAAAAGGCGTAAATAACATTAACTTCTAGCCATATATTAGCACTTTAGCAACAGAACACAGTCCAGAGAATGAATAAATTTTATCATTATAATAAGAATTCCATTCTAAAAACAATCAATTTATGACTATAGGGCGTAGCACTTAACCAAAAAAGTCTGAAATAACCACATTGCATCATACACACACATATGTATACATAATTACATATAATATCCTTATTGGCATTAAGGTGAAAAGAAAGCAAACAAATTAGCCGTACAAAAAAAAAATCCATAATATCTGAAGTACAGAGCTCGTACAGTTTGATGAAAAGTTAAAATGGAACATATGAAATTCCAAATTATATAATTCATAAATTAGTAACAGGTGATGATAGATGTCCTTATGTGACAGTAACTTCAAGCTGTACAAGAATGACATGAAGTGGTCATTTCCCCAGGCATCATGTTTACCAAAGGTTAAGGACTTGGAGACAGGAAGACGTTGCTCTTACATCTTTCAGAAGCATGTCAAAAGAAAAATTAACAATCAACTAAGAACTAAAAACAATGAGCACTTGTTCAGGTATGTAAACTTTACCACAAGTGGATTTCCAGATGGCTTTCCTGTCTGGGGATCCCAACATTGAAGTTCGCCAGACTTGCTTCCGCTCGCAAGATGCTTACCATCTGGTGACCATGCAATACAAAGAACCCAATTCTTGTGTCCTGAATAGAATGAGACAGTCTAGTATCAACAAACAAAAAAAGAGAGACAATGATGTAAACTGTACTTGTATTATATGGTATCGACACTGAAAGACAGATCTGTTTCTATCCACGAAAGGACACATATGATGTTTAATTCTAACAAGTAACTGTGAAATATGCTTTTAATCCATTATCTAAAGTATCCAAAGCTTCTACTTGTCTCGTGAATGTTTAGCTTCTAACCTGTGCATGTAAACATAGGCGTCTGGGTATTGAGGTCCCAGAAACGGACTGTCGTATCACCTGAACCACTTGCCAACTGTTGGCCATCAGGACTAAAGGCAACTGAAAGAACAGCTTCAGTGTGCCCTACAAAGCCAGCAAATAATATATATAAAAATATTTCTCAAATCCTACAAATAAAAATATTGCATTTACGAATACAATTTCAAGTAAATAATAATATGAATTGAGGTTTAGCACACACATACCAGAAATTGTTGCCGAACAGCGATTGACAGGACGAATTCGGAAGACAGCTTGTGGTTGGTAAACTATGGATAGTACCTTCTCCACAGAAACTGCAAATTTGATGAGACAAGAAATTAACAAATGAGCAAACTTTAACTGTACATCGTGTCATAATTAGATTGTGAAAGCTACAACTTTAAGCTTCTCTACTTTCTTTCAACTCTGACAAACCTTTGTGTTTCTGTAAGTAAGTTTCAAGTGGGACCACAAGCTCCTGATCTGATATGTAGAAAGAATAAGGCATCTTCTCCTCCTACACAAACCAAACATGCAGAGTTGTCATTATGTAGCTTATATAAATGCAAACACAACCCTTTAAGCCTTGCAAGTTGCAACATTGATCACTTCATATTTGATCAACAATCTTACAATATTGGCTTCAATTGAATTTTTGACTTCAACGCAACATACCCAAAGTGAAGTTTGGGGTAAGTAAAGGCAAATATGTACTGGAATTAGCAAATTTTGAGACTTGTGTCAATAATAAGCTTAAAATTTTCTATGAATATGAGAAATTAAGACAAATGATCTATCATTGAATTGGCAACTGCTCCTATTGCAAATTTTTCAAGCTTTTGGCACTTGGACTAAATTGAATGAATCATTTTCAGTGACAAAAGCTAGGGAAAATGCAACACTTTGCTTACAGAAAAGCCAACCAAGATATTAACCTTTACAAAAGACACTTCTTTTCTCACTTAAACTTTAACCCAGGTGAAAAACAGAACAAGTTGACCAAGTTTGTATCATTTAGACGCCGAAATTCCACAGGAATAAACTAAACAAGCCCTTCCTCAATTTCCCCAAAACTTTCTCAAACATTACAAGAACAGAGCACCAAAAAAAAAAAAGCAATAAACATTTACGTTATTAAGGAGCTTATTGACGATTTGTTGAAGCTGTTGAGGTCCTGCGTTCTGTGGAAGGTACATGGGAGCTCCCAGTGTAGTGCCTTCAGGGTCCGCCAATTGACACATTACGTTATTGATCGTCTCTCTCTGCATCCCGTCTGCTTCCATTGCTACTATATTTGCTTCCAGCCACCGAAACTTACAGATAGCCGGAGCCGTCGCCGTTGCTGTGCAGTTGTGAGCCGTGTGTCACCGCCGGAGTTGCTGTGCAGATGTGGTGCTGTTCAAGGGTTGATTTTGCAGATCGTTTGTACGAGGGAGATAGGGTTTTGGGGTTGATAGGGTTTTGTTTTGTTTTGTTAAAACTTAAAGGCTTGTTTGGTTAGGAATAATCCTATAGCTAGTATAATTTTTTTTTTAACTTGATTAAAAATGGTAATTGCATATAAATCCCTTATAGTAAGCTTCTATTTCCTTAGGAAGACCTGAGTTAACTTTTCAAACTTTTGAGTACCCTATGGTTAGGGGTGATCATGGGCGGATCCCCGCCCCGTTTAGGCCAAACAATGAACCGTCGGCTTAAGGCGGGTTGGGAAAATTAAACTCCGAAAGTCGTCCGCGGAGGGTGGGGTTCCGGTGGGTTTTTAACCACCGGGGTACAGGCGGGTTGGCGGGTAAACCA
>JAYMTA010001570.1:0-19457 GCA_036897625.1 Pelargonium cotyledonis
GAGAGTATTTATACTAAGAACCTCTTGGGGGCCACATGTTGTCGTGTGATTGGTCAAGAGTGGAGTGGTCCCCACTTGGAAGGCTTTGAACCCTAGGTTGACTTGAGTTGACTAGTTGGCCCATTGGCGCATGTCGCGATGGTTGGCCAAGGTCGGTCGGTGGACGAGGCCGAATGGACAGCTTGGCCAGCCCCATGGACGAAATAGGATAGGTGATGGACGTTCATGGATGGCCATGGAAGGACGTGGACGTCCGCGGATGGGTGATGGGCGTCCGTGGATGGAGTGGGTCATGTTGGTCCTCTCCCGACGGCCCTCGAATGAGCCCGGATGCCCTTGGTCATGGCTTGGATGAATCATGGAGATCTCTAGGGCTCTTGGGATGGCTTGGGACAACCTTGGACAAGCTTGAGACTAAATGGCACGGACGGCCCGGACCGTCCGCAGATGAGACTCAGACGGCCTTGAGAGGACTTGATTGTCTCCAAATCTCCTTGGATGTCCCTTGGAAATGTCTTGGGAGCCCTGAGGAAACTTGGGATGGCTTAGGACAAGCTTGGGACAAAATGGGACCAAGTCCTCCAATATGGCCTGAACAAGTCATGGATTTGTGGTTGCCACGTCAGATGCGCTTGGATGAGCCCGAGGGAGCCATGAATGTCTTTGGAACTTCTTTGGGAACAATGGGATGATGTGGGGTGACACGAGATGCCCTTGGGTTGAGATGGAACCCTTCGGCTTCGGGAGGTCATGGACTTGAGGTACGGATGGTCCGTGAGGACTCGATGCTTGGTTTGAGGCTCGAGTTGAATTGATAAACATTTAGAGACTTTCAGGGACCTTGGAAGGGCATGGGACACCTTGGGATGGCCATGGAATGCCTTGGGACGACGCCGGGGAGTCGAGGATGTCCGTGGGAGGCCATCGTACGGACGTTGGCGTCCCGTACGGATGTCGGCCATCTCATACGGATGTTGGCCATCCCGGATGAGCGTCGGTCTCTCGTGAGTGCCTTGGGGGTTTTGGTGATGGGGAGTCCTCCGAATACACTTGGAAGCCTTAGGACGCTCGTGGGAAGCTCCCGAATATGTTTGGTTTGGTCGTGGATGGACTTGGGGAATCATGGGACAGATCGGGACAAGGTGGGATGCCGCAGGACGACGTTAGGAAGCTGGGGACGTCCGTGGAAGGCCATCCGTACTGACACCGGCAATCCGTACAGACGCTGGTATCCAGTACGGGTGCTGGCATCTAGTAAGTACGTTGGCATCCTATACGGATACTGGCATCACGCATGGATGTCGGCCATCTCATCTTTGCTCATTCGTCATTCAAGTCCAACCTTGAGGTTCTCTGTGGTCCGCGGGGTCCCAGGGGATTTTGAAGAGCATTTGGGAGAGCCAGTATCGTTTGAGATGGACTTAGGTGGCTTGGGCCATATGTGTCGGAGACGATCCGGGCCGTTCAAAGACGGACATCGAGTGAATTTTGTGCATGTGCTTGGAAACAAAACCGAATTGGTTTGTTAGAAAGCCTTAGTGATTTGGAGTGCCTCGGTCCAAGCATCTGTCTTGGGGATGACCTTGGAGCCGCCGGGACCTCGAAAGTCGTTCACCGGACGCGCAAAGGTCGTAGTGGGATCGAGGGTCGTCGGGCAGTGTTGTTCATTGACGGGGAGAGTGGCCATCATCTTTTGGGGCTTGGGCGCCCCTTGAGTGCGTGGATCTGAGTTCGGAGCTAGGTGACATGGTGACCGAGGGCCACGTGTCGACTCGTGACTGGCCAACGTACTTATGATTTTTTTGGGTAGAATCAACTATCATGTAATATACATGTTCGACACTTTTGTAAGTTTTGATAATTCTGAACTTTTCAAAACTCATTATGTCAGTAACGACCTTTATTTATTTATTTTATTTTTTTGCAAAAATACCTAAACGTGCCCCACTTTTATTAGCCTAACATTTTCTCTCCTTAACCCAATCCATACTATTAAAACAACCCATCTCCCACACTCATTGATTTTCTATCTCTTTTCTCTGTCCTGAGCACACAGTGAACAAAACACTAACTATGACTTCCTCTATCTTGTTCATCCACCACAACGTCGGCAAGGGCTTCCTCCAGTTGTTCTGCCACCATATAACACTGCCACAATCATGGTCACGAGGTCGTCCTATTAGGGGAAGGTAGATCACAATCGATTTTCATACTGGAGGGGATGATTCCAATGCCTTCAACGTTACGAAGATTGTTGGAATAATTATGAATTTTGAAAAAAAATAAAAACGGAAAAAATGGAACCAATTTTTTTCGGATGAATCGTTCCTCTTTGAATTTTTCTACGCCTAATTTTTCTCCCAACTAGTACGCAGATTCAAATTTTTTGGTTACTGAACGATGCTAATTTTTTGGTAGTTTACGTTTCATTTCAGTTTATTTTCTTGTGTTTCTAACAATTTTAAAACGTTCTACTGCCATGACGACCGATGATTTTAATGTTGGACTTACCGGAGCCGACATCAACCGTCCATTCCGGTTCAAGGGAGCTTACTTCAAGCGATAAAAGCAGAAGATGTTGATTTTCATCACCATAAAGAAGGCGGTTGTTGTTCTCAACACCCCAAAACTTGTCGTAGATGACAATGCGGATGCAGCCGAGAATGAGTCAAAGTAAGGCGATGTCGAGCTGGACCAAGAATGACTTCCTCTGCAAGAGCTTCAACCTGACGCCCTCTTCGACGAACTCTAAGACTACTACAACACCGATGACAGTCCCACAAGAAAGATTTGGGAGACGCTACAGAAGAAATACGACACTGAGGAAGCAGACACCAAGAAGTATGTTGTCAACCGCTACCTCAAATTCCAAATGACAAATGACAAGTTTGTGGAAGTCCAATCCCATGAGCTTCAGAAGATTGCCCACGAGGTCACGTCCAAAGAAGTGGTGTTAGACGAGCAGTTCCAAATCGCAATAATTATTGACAAGCTACCCTCATCATAGAAGAACTTCAAGAATGCTTTCAAACACAAGACAAAATAGTTATCACTTGAAAGCTTGAACACTAGAATGCGCATTGAAGAGCAGACTCGAAAACATGACCAGGGAGACGAGGTGCTGATGGTGACTGCTAACCAAAAGACTACAACGATGTTGAAACTCAACCGGAGCAGATTTAAAGTTTAGACTCGGAAGCCAAACTAGAACCACAATCCTCATGCCCGTGGGAATTGGAACTAACCAAGGAACCAGTACAGACCACCTCAGAATCCTCCGCAGCAACCACCCAAGAGTGATCTGGCCCTATTCCTCTAGAACATGCCTGCGAAGACTACTCAAGCTAGTGTAAACCTGACTGAAGAATAACCTTATTGAGATGATATTTGAGATCAACCTACTTGGGAGATCAATTGATTGGTGGTGGGTTGAAACCGACACTTTCCGCCATGTCAGCCATGATAAAAATATGTTCAAGACATATACTGCTGCGACAGAGAATATGAAAGTGTTGATGGGAGATAATCACGCTATTGGAGTTGTTAGTTCTGGTACCATGGAGTTGATGTTCACCTTTGGGGTCCTGACACTGAAGAACGTGCTACACACTCCAGACATCAGGAAGAATTTGGTTTTTAGCTACCTCCTCAACAAAGCGGGCTTCTATCAAACATTAGGTGCATATTTATTTACTTTAACAAAGAATGAGATGTTTGTGGGGAAGGGGTATGATGTACATGGTATGATCAAATTGAATGTTGACATGAATAAAACGAATACTTCTGTTTACTTGTGTTATTTCTCTGTTTGGCATGCTAGACTCTGCCATGTTAATAATCGTATTGTGTGCAACATGAGTAACTTAGGCATGATTCCAAAAGTATCTATGAATGGTTTTGATAAATGTGAATTTTGTAGTTAAACTAAGATAACTAAAACGCAACATAAATATGTTTTTCGTGAATCTGAACCTTTTGATTTAATTCATTCTGATATATGTGAATTGGATGACATGTTAACTAGAATTTAATATCGTTATTTTATAACATTCATTGATGATTTCTTTGATTACACATATCTCTATTTTTTGAAACATAAGAAGTGATGCCTTTGATATATTTAAAGTTTTTGTAACCGAAGTTGAGAATCAATTCAATAAGAAAATCAAACAACTTCGTAGTGATAGAGGAACTGAATATGATTATTCCCCCTTTATTGAGTTTTATAAATCACATGGTATCTTTCATGAGAAAACTGAACCTTATACCCTTAAATAAATGGTAAAGTTGAACGTAAGAATAGAACTTTAATTGAATTGGTAGATGTCTTCAAGATGCCTTAACGTATTTGGACACTGATATGTGACAAGAAGCGATAAATGATGAGATGGAATCACTCGAACCTAATAAAACATGACATTTAATTGATCTTTCTCCGGGATGCAAGTCTTTAGGATGTAAGTGGATCCTAAATAAAAAACTTAGACCTTATGGCACCATAGAGAAATATAAAACTTGTTTGGTAGCCAAAGGTTTTAATTAAGCAAAGGGAAAATGTAGATTTTTTTGACACCTATTCTCTAGTCACTAGAATTACATCCATTCGAGTGCTTATTGCTCTAGCTTCCTTACACAATTTAGTAGTACATCAAATGGACGTAAAAACTGCCTTCCTGATTGGTGACTTAGAAGAAGAAATCTACATGGACCAACCTGAGGGTTTCATTATCCCTGGCTTAGAACACAAGGTGTATAAGTTAGACAAATCATTGTATGGTTTGAAACAAGCTTCTAAACAATGGCACGAGAAGTTTGACAAGTTAGTCATCTCACACGGATTTAGAGTAAACGAAAGTGACAAAATGCATTTATTATAAAATGATAAATACATTTGCACTATTATATGTTTATATTTTGTATCAAATATTCATGTTGTGGAAAACGTGAAATCCATGTTATGTCAAAACTTCGATATGAAGGATTTATGAGAAGCGAGTGTAATCCCTGACATTCGAATTACTATGTCAAAAAGGGAATTTCATTGGATCAATCTCATTAAATTTGAGAAGATCTTAAAAAAATATAATTACTTTAACTGTAAACAGCGTGCACACCATATTGTCACGGACCTAGAGAACGGACCTGCGAAGCACCCCTAATCCCCCGTTTTCGGAGAGAAGGGACCAACCTTATCCATGGGCGTCAAGCATAATAAGCACATATCCTGGCAAAAGAGGCTATACCTGCACAAGTACCACACTGATCAGCATCTGTCTCGCAAGTATTGGAATATGCCACATGGCTAAGACCACCCTTTTGGTGCCTAGGGGAGACCATTCTCGCGGGACGCGACAATATGATCCGAGTGTCAAACTTTTTGAGAACAATGGAGATAGTGTTAGACAATCGGAATACGCGAGCATCATTGGCAACCTTTGGTATGCTACTGATTGTACTAGATCCGATATTACATATGTTGTGGGATTGTTGTGTCGGTTTACCAGTAGACCTAGTGTTGAGCATTGTAATATTATTGAATGTGTTATGAGATATCTCAAACGCACGATGAACCTCAGATTACATTATCAGAAGTTCCCAGCTGTCTTTGAGAGATATAGCGATGCTGATTGGAGCGCCTTATCAAACGATTTCAAGCCCACCAACGGCTATATCTTTAGCATAGCTGGTGGAGCAGTTTCTTGGAAATCGAAGAAACAGACTATTCTAGCTCAATCAACTATGGAATCAGAAATGATAGAACTTGCTAAGTTAAGTGAAGAAACGAGTTGGTTGAGAAGTTTATTAGTTGAGATTCTTTTATGGGAAAAACCACTTCCTGTTGTGTTGATCAATTGTGATAGTACCGCGGCTATTGCAAAAGTTCATAAACGTTACTACAACGGTAAGAGACGATAAATACGTCGTAAGCACAATATTGTTAGATAGTTCCTCTCTATAGGAGCTGTTAGAGTGGATCACATACACATCCATGAGAACTTAACTGATCCTTTAACGAAAAGACTAGCTAGGGAGAAAGTCCATGCAACCTCGAGAGGTATGAGACTTATGTCTATAAAATGATGAATCACTCGTAATGGTAACCCAACTCATAGACTGGAGATCCAAGAAATATGTTTAATTGGTAATAACAAGTTATGGCGTGATATGGTTTATAGAACATGCTTCGAAGCATGTAGTCCCAAAGCGATCTTAAGGTTGAATTTATACTCTTAATAAGATCTATACTCCAAATGGAGTGGAGTACCGAGCTATGAGAGTACTCTTGATAGACTCGCCTATGTGAATGTGGAAGTGTAGGCGCTTCCTATGAAATTTGTGAGGCAAAAATTTCTAGAGCGTCCACTATACTGGGATAGACGTGCATGGCCATAAAACGCACGGGCTTTTGTGAAACTACACTGTGAAAAGGTTGGACGTGGTACATTGTCTGAGATAAAGTTCAAGGCAATGAGTCACTCTTGTAAATTGGAATCGTACTCACTACGCAAAGGTTCAAGTCGTTAGACACCTTTGTTTATGCTCAGTCTTATATTTTCTATGGAATTGCTCAATGATAAGAATATTTTTTTAAAATTCAAGTGGAGAATTGTTGGAATAATTATGAATTTTGAAAAATAAAAAATAAAAAGGAAAAAACGGAGCCAATTTTTTTTTTCCGGATGAATTGTTCCTCTCTGAATTTTTCTACGCCTAATTTTTCTCCTAACCAGTATGCACATTCAGATTTTTTGGTTACTGAACGTTGCTAATTTTTTGGTAGTTTACGTTACATTTTATTGCTATAAAAGGAGTCCATGTTTAGTGTTGAAAGGCAGAAAGTGTTTTACACAATTCTACACTCCTACTCAATTCCAACTTTCCATATTTCCCATTTTGAGAGCATAATTATTTTCAAGTGCAGTATAGAATCAGTTTGTACGGTGCAACACAAATCGACAATTCAGAGTGAGATGTTTTATCTTGGGAACGTTGAGGTTGATCGTCTGCTGTGCAATTATCCGGACAGTGCCGCAAACGTTTTAAGGAAAATGACCTAGTCCGCGACTCAACCCATCGGTGTCGAATTTCATTTCAGTTTATTTTCTTGTGTTTCTAAAAAAGATGATTCTAGTGTATTCGGTTGGATTATTCATGATGTTTTGACCATTGTGCCTCATGTCAATTTTCTATTTTGGGTTGGTCTGCTAATCGAGTGAACCACGTGTTAGTTAGGTGTTCGGTCTTTTTGTCAAACTTGTTTAGGTGGTTAATTGATTTTTTATAAACCGGTTATCTATCGTCTTTGTTATCATCCAATTTAAAATAATAAAATATTAGTTTTTGTGTTTTTTAAAAAAAAAAAAAAAAAAAAAACTTTGCCCCTGAATGACTGGGATAGAGTTTCTCATTAAATGTAGATAATGTCATCTTGTAGGAAATTCAAATAACATTAATAACACGAAAAACTTTTCTTAGTTCAAACATGTTTATATATGCATGTTCATTTAGCGTCACATGACATTGTTGAGCTCCTAAGAGAGCTCCAATGGCTATTTGTAGTTTTGGAATATTTATCTACTTTTTAAGCATTGTGGGTTGTATGTGAGGATATCGAAGGGCCTACCTCTTCATGTAACGTGCTAGTGTGCCGATGAGATAGAGAACCTTTGGTGTATCTCGGCAATGTGGAGAACCTTTGGATGCTAAGAGAACCTTGAAGAGGCAAGGATAACAGTTGTTGACTGGGAATATTATTGGTGATGGATTGATTTTGATTTTGATTTTGGATGGTTGGTTTTGATTGAGATTTTGTTTTTATATTGGTTGGTTTTGATTTAGATTTCTAATTGTGTTTTTTATTAAAGAAACTCTATTTTTAGATATTGATTTTTTTGTTGCCGGAAAATTCAACACTGAGAGTTGAATTTCCGGTAGCACTCCTCATTTATAAAAATAAAAAAATTAAAAAAAAGAATTAAACAAATTATCCACATCAGCATAATAAATTCACGTTAGCGCAAAATATGTGAGCTTACATAGAATTAACGGAGCGGGTAACTTGTATTGACGGTGAATAATCAACTGAATTCAAAATCAAAATTTGAATACTATCTCTAGTATAATTGAAGTTTGAGACAGAATCAGAATCCATGGGTGGAGAATAATTTTGTAACAGAATCCCAATATATTAGAGGTAGAGGATAGGGTAAACGGTGCGTTTCAGGTTCTGAAGCAGCCTGCGACTTCGTGGGTAACAAATGCCCAAAATTGAAAATCCCATCTCTCTCTCTGTGTCTCTGGAGACTGCAGTGGTGTGGTTTGAGTAAAGTGATGAACGACCTATCGAACCAAGTTCCCAGAGACCACCATTGTTGCACTTGCTACCCCATTCCTTCTATATCTCTCTGCATTCTCCTCTCCCTCTTCTTTCTTGGCTTTGCTGTCTCAATTTTCATCCTCGTCTCCGTCCACAACGCCGCCTTCTTCGTCTCTCTCCTCTTCCTCTCCGCTCTCGTTCTTGCCTTCCTTCTTTGGAACTCCTTCAACTGGACCACCAATGCCGCCATCTTTCTTTACCCCCGCTCCTTTCCCGACTCCGACCTCCGCCTCGCTCGCGAGGGACAGCTTGTTAAGATCACTGGGGTACTCCTCTTCTCTCTTTCTAATCATCTTCTTTTTCTTCTCTTACTGGATGCAATGTTTCTGGGTTCTGTTTGTTTCCTGAGAAAATGTAGTAGAATGAAAGATGAATTCACTGGTTTATGGCACCTGTTCTTTTGCTTCACAAATTCCTGATTTGTGATATAAAGTTTAAATTTTGTGAACATTGGTTATAGAATTGTTTGATGTGTCTCTGCCTCTCTTGTCTCATTTTGTTTTCTCAAAATTCGAATGGGATATATATGCGGGCTTGAAAACTTAAGCCTCCAATGGGGTTGATGGGAAAATGCTTCATAATAGGATAAAACTTAAAAGTACTCCACATAAGATTTTATTTCCTATTGGGCTTAATGTGTAGGGTGTCATTTTTTAAGAATCTATTCCTCATAATCTGTTTAATAGTTAATGGCATTGATTAACAAGAATCCTGAAGCAATATAGAAAATGAGTATGATGAACTTAGGCTGATTGGGTTTGAGTGGTGGTAAGTGATAGCCCGAGGTCACTAGGAAAAACTTTTGTTACTTAAGCTTGATCGGAATTACTGTGTAAATTATTAGACAACGGACTGATCTTAGTTTACATATCATGGAAGAGCCTTATGATGCTAAATCTTGCACACACACGCAAACACATATATGTTAAGGAAAATGTTTCAGATTTATCTTCAAAGTAGTAGCTCCACTTCAATTGCTATGGGTCAATAACTTGGTTAACAAATTGGGTGCGTTTATTTGAAATCTTCTCTTTGGGTCAATAACCTGGTCAACAATTTTTTGTGTAACTTATGTTGTTTACTAACCGGAGCTATTCTAATTTCATATAAATCAACATAACATAGATGACTGTTCTGAATTTACATGTGAGGAACTGTGATAAAATCTGAATAATAGGTTCAGTCTTACAAACTTGAAATCATTAATTGAAGTAGTAAGTTATGCGGATTTCATCATTATTTAAAGATGTAGATAATCAGGTATTGTTTGGGTGCTAATGTGTTTTGTATTATGATCTATGATCAAAGGTAGTAAAATGCTTTACATCCTATCGGCAAATAGTATTCTCCATTTTTACATGATATGTGAACCAACCAGATTTTGTTATTTTGGAAATTGCAGCTTGTGTCCTGTGGCAATGTCTCCTTGGAATCTTCATATGAGAAAACTTCCAGATGTATCTATACATCTACTCTCTTATATGAGTATGTTGGTTTGGATTTGAAGCGAGTGAGACTTAGCAGATCTAGCTTTCAGTGGAGATTAGCACATAGTGAGGTATGAAGTTCTGTTATTTGGGGATTTACTTAGACTCTTAAAGTTGATAACATGTTATTTTCTTGGATTGTAACATCAATCATAATTTTAGTTGATACTTCACTTGCATCTGTTTGTTTCTTCTTCTTCTTCTTTATTTATTTATTTATTTATTTTTATGTGTGTTTGAATAATAAGTATGACTAAAAGAATTCTATCTCTTAGATTTACCGTCTCAACTAAACTCGACAAAGCCTTGTTCCATCTACTCCCTTTGTCCCAAAATGAGTCTCCAATTTCTCTTTTAAAAAATGGTCCCAACATGAGTGTTCACTGTCCACTTACCTATTTGAAAATTTAGTTATGCATGAATTTCCAACAAATATCATAAGATAAGTTAGTTAGAACACCTTGAGTTTGTTCTAATAAGAGCACATGGGGTATAAGGATGAAAGTTCAACTCTAACTTATCCTTGTTTTCTACAAAAATGAAAACTGGACTCATTTCGGGACGGATTGAGTAACAATTTTCTTATATGTTGCACATGCTAAACCTACCTAACTGATTCTTTTTTCTTTTTTTTATGATTTAATGCCACAGCTGACTATTCTTCAGCGCCGAACCAATACTGTTTTGCTACTTCCCATCCCAAATATCATTCCCTTATTAAGTCACTTACCTATATGCTGTTATTTAGGTTCCTAGATTTTATGCCATCAACAATGATGTGGTTTGAAGGCCTAGGTTATGAAATTGTCTGATTTTTAGTATCATATAACATTGCTTGTTTACATTTTCAGTGATAATAGAATTGTAAGTCTGATATTCCTGGTAGAGGTCAAATGTTTACAAGTAGTAACCATTTGCTCCTCTGATGTGTAAATAACCATCAGATTATGGTTTGCCCTAAATGTCCTTTGAACTTATCTACAAGTTATTTTAAAGAGAGAAACACTGAGCTAGAAAAGTTTTTGGTGAAGTAGGGTTTCCCTACCCCTTATCAGAATTCACGTAAAGGTAATGAATTTTTATTTGTAAACTATCTAGATAATGATTTCATTTTGTTATCTCAAGAGCATTGTTTTGAAGTACAATAGCTAGCCACAAATATTGAGTCTTAGCAGGAGAGCGACTCATATGCTGCTGTTTATCAATTGTATGTCCTGATATAGACCTAGAATCTGTGGTGATAATATTTTTGAGGCTAATGAAGGATTCGGAACATTCTTATGTGAGTTGTCTTGGTCATGTCTCTGATGAAAATACAAAACAAAACTTCTGGGTTTTTTTTTTTTTTTTCAAAGGTATGTGTGAATGGATGCTGGGGTTGAAATTAAGTTGTCATACCTTAAGTGCAGATGTAAAACGACAAAACATACCCTCTAATGCTAATGATTTAAAGTTGGGATTGGCTACCACTCAGTTGTCTAATTTGTATAATTGTGATACTGTAACAGGAGATCCTAATAACCTATATATGTATGGAACTTTAATGTGCTTGGACTTTCATGTGGCAGAGGTTCTCCACAGACTTTTACATAACTGATGAGAAGTCTGGTATCAGAGCTATGGTTAAAGCTGGTACTGGCTGTAAAGTTATTCCCTTGGTTGTTGAGAGCAGACTTGTCAACACTACAAGGAAATGCAGAATCTTATCTTCTAACCTGAGGAAATGGTTAATGGAGAGAAACCTCTCATCCGAAGCCCGTCTACTACGTCTTCAAGAAGGGTAACCTAACCTCTCTACACGTAAACAATGTGTTTTTTTGGCTTCCGGTTTTTTGAGTGTTTTGATGACTTCTTAATACAGGTATGTGAAGGAAGGCAGCTCTGCCACCGTAATTGGAATGTTGCACAGAAACAATGGTATTTTGATGATTGTTCAGCCACCAGAGCTCGTCTCAACAGGATTCCTGTGGCGGAAACTACTACTCCCAGTTGATATTGATGGGATGATCCTAGGGGTACCCGAAATGGGCGGCGACCAATGAATAACAAATGAAAGCAGCATTTTAGTCTGACCGTGACAAGAGTAGTTTTGTGAACACCCAAGATTCTGAAAGTAGACTAATTCGGTTGTCAAACTTGCTCCTAGTATTTCTAATCCTCCTCCACACTTACTTGTGTATACCTTGAATTGTATGATAATCATTTTGTTAAAGGAAATATTTGAGTTTGGAAAAGCCTTGTGGGCTTCTCATTTGTTAATAACCTATTTTCCGGTTCCAAATAATTAGTTAGTTATACATAAATTATTAATGATGTTACAACATAAATTTAGTAATACTCTATAATAATCCATATTTCTCACTCAAACAGCTAAAAGCTCACTCCATGTAAGATCATATTCACTATTAAGAGATGAATTAAACTCTTATTTCTTGTAGCTCTAAAAATATTTCTTGTATTGTACACAAAAAAATAAAAATGCAGTTGTTATGGAATAAAATCTTTGGCAGACGAAGAGAGAATATGATCCCAAAGATTATGAATATATACACTTTGGCCACTGAATTTCCTAAAGTAGTCCACTCCACTGCTCGCACAAAGGTAGGTGCTCCATAACTCCATTAGTTAACAAAGCAAGCCAACACGAAATAGTAGTATTTTTTTTTGGGTTTAGAATCGTGTTCAATATTTTTATATTAATTATTTTATTTTGAAAATATAGAAAATGCATTAAAGTTAGTGAATAAATAATAAATGACACAACTTGAATTTTAATGTCTCTTATCATGTGTAAGAGTTGCACATGATAAACAAACTCAACCTACATTTCATAATGAATATTTGCCTTAAAAAAAATTGTGTTAATAATTACCACCTTCTTTTTAAGAACTTAGCTTGAGGTGAATTATTATTTTTATTTTATGACGAAATTGTGTGCATTACGAGTGTAACTTATCTTCTCTAAAATTAACTGTTAGCTTGAAAAATATTAATAAGTAATGATATGTGATGTTAATCTAGGGTTAACAAAACATTGGAACACACATGGGTGTAAAGGTTTGTGGTTTCGAGCGCCACAGTACATCTCCAGTAACTCTATGTCGCGAGCTTTTTAACTTTATCGAGTATCTTCTTACTTGACTCTTGACTGGCAGGAAACTACCCGAATATTAAGGCGAGTTCACAAGCTGAGAAAGAGGGGCTTGATTATCCGAGTCAATGAGGAAAGAGAGAGTTGGATTCGTTCTCACAAGGAACACTATCTTAAACTCAAGAAAATTCGAAAAAAAGGGTGCAATTAGAAAAAGAAAAAAGAAAACCAAAGAAAAGGTTATTCAATTTGAAGAAAAAGAAAGGAACATTGACAAACAAACAAAAAGAGGCATTTCCCTTGAATAAAATTTTAACTAGAATTTTGGTTCTGAATTTTAATTTGAGAACAAGTTCAAAAAGCACCCTTTATTCCTATCCAAACCAATTTTTAGAAAAAATTAACAAAATACGCAGAAATCGTAAGAAGATATATCATATAATGAATACCTACTATCAAGGTTTAAGCGGATTTACAAGAGTCTTGGAGATGAACTTTCATACTTAGTATTTTCTTGGGTTTGATTTTCAGTTGATAGCTTGGACTTGAGTATCTAACAGGTATACACACCAAATTCTAGCTCATCTCTAAGCAAAACTCAATGGATCCCTAGATTTCACCTCAGACGTGAGAATAAACATCTCTACTATTGTGAAATACTGATGTATAAAATAATGAGAATTTTACAGAGAGTTTGAGAACACAGAGTGTGAATAAATTAAACAAATGGATAATTACTGAAAACTACCATTAATCTGACACATTTTACAACAGATTACCCTTAACTTTTTTCGTAACTTTTAGTTACCCGGTGTTTTTTTTACTCCGTTGCTCATTCCGTTAGAAAATGGACTAAAAAAGCTGAAATGACATCTTAAATATCCTTGTCCATTTTAATTATTGACTACCCTATACTTTTAGATTTGTGTCAAATGTTAAGTGAAGAAGTCAAAGACCGTTGAAGCGATATGAACTTATTATTCTCTTCGACGTGATGAGTATTTTAGGCTATCTTGTATGCTTTACTTTTATCCCATCTTTGAGTTAATTTCGCTTCAGAGGACTTATGTCTTGATTTTAATATCAAAATTAATGAAAATGCGATTGCATTTTGAGTGCACGCGTCAACTCTGAATTGAATGAATTATTATGAGTTTTCATGCATCGTCCGATCAAAACCAAGAACCAATTATAACTAACTAGTTTGTTCACTAGTTAATGAATACGCTGTCATAGATTTATTTTAAAATTAACATGACACTTTAGTATCTGGAAATATGTTGTTTTATAAAGAAATTTGTGTTATATTAATTATAGAATAAGCATTACAAATATGAAATAGTCTAATCCACTCTTCAAGGTCTAACATAGAATACGATGACTTATGCGAAACATAAGTCACCTGATTCGCAAACCTATAAATAAAATCAAAATCTTTACTAGTTTGATGCTCAACAAGATTTAAGGTAACACCCACACTGAAACCAAAGGCATTGATTTTATTCTTTCATTCGATCTGCACGACTTCTAAGACTCGAGATGCATTAGAGTCCTCCACAAAACCAAATCTAACAAGGGAAGAAAAAAACAAAACTTCCAACACGAGAAGACATACTATAAACTCCACCAATTTAAGAGAGTAAAAACAAGATATAAAACTAATATAACAACTAAAACAACTACATAGTTTAAAACAGAAAAACATGAAGGAAAAAAAAACTATTTTATCAGTAGTAAACCTACTATCACAAACTAGCCAATAATGAAGACATGGATGATAATCGTTGTCTGCAAGTTGATTGGAAGAAATGAACCAGTAGTGACGATGAAACCAATAGAAGAATAAAACTAATCATGTCGAATATGTTCGATTTGTGTTTATTCAATAAAAGTAATGTGCGAGAAAATAATTGAACCACTGCGAACAAAAATAACATCGACAGTGATTCAAATAAGTAACTATGAGGAAAAGCTAAATATGCCGGAAATAGTTTATTGGGAGAGGAGAAAATGAAATGTTCATGTATGAACAATATTTGAAAGATTCTAGCAAAAGAAATATTAGAAAGATTGACCCTTTTTTAAAAAATAAATAAATAAATTGACCCACTCGTAATAATGTGCAGAAGAAACATGTATTTGTATTGGCAAAAAGATTAATTTAATAAATAATAATGGAATATATATAAGGGGAATAAAATGAATCAAATACTATTAGGGATGGAATGGGGGCATTGGATTGGAGTTATTTAATTGGATAATGAGAGAAGAAAGATCCATATATGTTGTGTGGGGAACCAAATCTTTATCTACATGACTCATTTAAATGTTGGTTCCAAAAATATACTATTTGTTGGTCAAAAAGAAAGAAGTGGCATTGGAACTTGGAATTAAAAAAAAGGACTACGGACACGAGTGAATATAATCTTCCAACATATCATCTAAGATTCAAATCTGAAGAAAGAAAGAAAAAAAAGAGGAATTAACTTCAACAAAAATAATTCATATAGAAAATGAAGAAATAAGAAAATACTCCATCCGTCTCAAAATGAGTGTCTTATTTTTATTTTGTTGTAAAAATTAAGAATTACAAGATAATTTAGTGTGTTTCCAATATATCCCTCACTTTCCTACCTACATTCTATGTACAAATCTGTCCATGTGCATAAGTGAGAAGGATAATATGGAAAAAACAATAATTTAATAACTTAAAAATAGAAACAAGACACTCATTTTGGAACAAAATTTTTAACAAATAGGACACTCATTTTGGGACGGATGGAGTATAAAAGAAGAAATAAATTTGGCATTTAAATTTTCCAAGTCTAAACGACTGTCTATGAGTATGAATATGGCATTGACTCCAATCAAATCATCGTCTCCTTGATACTTCAAGCCAAGAATGCAATCTATATCGGTTGTTCGTGTTTTTAAGGGAGGGGAGGATTTCAATGCCTTCGATTTGATTATTCAGACAGATAGGGAGAAATCTATTTGTCTTTGTTTTGATTATTCTTGATGTTTTAGTCACTGTGACTAATGTTTGTTTTATGTTTTTGAGTTGGTTACGAATGAGCCCACGAGTTAGTTAGGTTTTTGGTCTCTTTTTCAAACTTGTCTTTATTATCGTCCAATTTGAAGTAATAAAATATTATCTTTTATGTTAAAAAAAAAAGTTAGAGTAAGTTTAACTCATGTATGTTAGGTCAAGCGGCTAAACGTTTTGGATTTCCTTTGAGACTTCAGGTTCGAGTCTCCTTACCGACATTGAGGTCGAGTTTGGAGTTAAAAGATTAGAGTTACCCCATATTGAGTAGCTCAATCGATCAAATAAAGTTAGATTAAGTTTAAAAGTTGAAATGGTGAAATCTATATATACATATATTAATATTGTACGTAGGTGGGACCGATGAAGTTTCTTCCTTAATGTTCCATGGGCGACAAAAACGAGAATCCAAGATATACTTATTAGATTTGCGTGGTAATTTTCTTTAGAAATAATAATAGTTGACAAACATCGTTAGGGACAAGTGATTGATATCACTTGGTTCTTTGACGTCCCGATTTTAAGCTCGATATGTCAATAGTACATGTGACAACATATGCAACGTGGCATCTCATAAGCCCCATATTTCCACGTTAGCTTCGGACTGCCATGTCATTCAAATATATGTCAATTGCCATGTGCCCCTCATTTCCACATCACCATTTTGACTAGGTTGGGTGAGCCAGTCGAGTCAACTTAGAAGTCTTCTGAGTTGACTCGTTGACTTCTTAGTTAACTTAATAGTAATTCGAGTTGATTCATTTATCTTTCTAATTTACGCGTAGCCGACTAATTAGTTATCCGAGTCGACTGAATGATCAAACTTTTTTCATGATTGTTTGTAGTTTCAGCTTAAACTTATGGTATTTTGAGGAGATCAAGTCAGTCTCGACTCTTTGAAGATACAAATCACTCTTGCGACGCACAAGTATGAGCATCGTTTCTTCTTGAGCTCTCACAAACTAGATTGTCTTAACATATTGGTATGCTCCTCATTGCGACATATGGATGATTGCGTGTTATCTGCTATTCTCGCCCGCACTGGATCACGCTCCCATATCAGATCGTATGTCAGACTGAATCGACACATATATATGATTTTATTATTTATTTATGACCATAATACCCATAATACTAATATTTTCATCCATAACATTCTCTAAGCCTATTTTGCTCTCCGTTCGGTCCCGTAAAGCATGTGTGAGATAAGGCACATCATTAAAAAAAGGGAAAAGGACACATACATACACTTTACTTAACACTTTTTAACCCTGTCTACTCTAAAGTATTGTAACTAACTATTGGGTAACCTGAACTATACCAAACATTTATCCATCCAAAATTTCCGTTAAAGTTAACGGAATATTCCAATAAGTGAGGCATGGCCCAACACATGACAATTTTTTTTTAAATTCCGAAATTGCCCATCACAAAAAAAAAATACCCTTCTTCTTCATCAATGGTTCACCGGAAAAATAATGATTCGCCGGAAAATTCAAAATCTTGCCGAAAACTTCATATTTACACCGGAAAATTCAAAGTGTTGCCGGAATCATAAAAAATTTGTCGGAAACACTATAAAATCACCGGAATTATCACAAATTCGCTGGAATCATCAGTCTCGCCGGAAAATTCCATCATTCGCCGGAAACATCATAAACTTGCCGAAAACTGAAAAAAAAATCATCAATCCCTAAAACCAAAATTTCAGATTCGTTGAAAAATTCTTGCCGGAAATTGCAAAAAAAAAAAAAAAAAACTAACAAAATCAACAACTTTTTGTTGCAACCATTTTCAATTTCCATCAATTCATTCACTTTCCACCATCAATTCAGTCTCAAATTCGCTAAACATACTCACCAAAAAGTAAAAATACATTTTTAACAACAGATTTAACAACTATTAAAAAAAAACAGATTTAGCAACATTAAAAAAAAGAAGACTGTTCATCTTCTCCGGCGATGGAACCTTTATCTCTCCGGCAATGGTCTTCATTCCTCCAACGATCTGCAACGACATGAGTGAGATTGAGGTCACGGTGAGACATGGCCAAGCACGATTGCCGGATATTCGTGGCCGACCATGGCCGTTCACGGCCGCTGGAGCTTGCAGATCTGGCCGAGCATGGTCGTTCATGGCCGAGTCCACCACTGCGCCGGACGAGCCCTTACCCTTTGACGAGCATGGCCG
Organism: Pelargonium cotyledonis; assembly: GCA_036897625.1. Lineage (NCBI taxonomy): Eukaryota > Viridiplantae > Streptophyta > Magnoliopsida > Geraniales > Geraniaceae > Pelargonium > Pelargonium cotyledonis. The sequence continues at coordinate 18,192 of JAYMTA010001570.1, forward strand.
TTCATGGCCGTCGATCTTGAGCAGCGCATCCTCGGCGTCGCTGGAGTTGCAGATCTGCTCGCCGGAGTTGGCTCACGGTCAATTGCTCACGAAGACGACGGTCCGCTTCTTCTCCGACGACAATGGTGGCACGAAGACGACATGGAGGGGATGCAGATCAGTTCACCGGATCTGGAAGCCGTGGAGAAGATTGACGACGAAGACCAAACTGTTCGCGGGATCTGTAACAGTTAGGGTTTTATTTTTTTCTTTTAAGACCAAAAGGGCCTGTTTGGCTTGTCATATTTATTTTTTTAGAGGGTAAAATGGTCATTTAAACCCATTGGATGGAGTTTTGAATGAAAAATTGGATGGATAAATGTTTAGTATAGTTCAAGGTACCCAATATTTAGTTACAATACTTTAAGATAGACATGATTAAAATGTGTCAAGTAAAAGATGAATATATGTCATTTCTCTTTAATAAAATATGAAGCAAATTATTTTTAGTTTAATTAAGCCTAATCTCATGAGCGATGACATCACATCAAATTTGACTAGTGAATTTGTAATAGGCAAAAACAAAATCCTCTTCTCTCTTTTTATATTGTCATGACCATTCATTAGCAACATTCTCAAATGAAAAACAAAAAATAACCCAAATTCAAATACACAAGTACTAGAGTAACATTAGATAAGGAAGCAGGGATAAGACAAATTGACAGTATGGCCGTTAATTTGTGATGGGAAGAAGCAGAGACTAAGGTTACCTTTTGGTCTTGCATCGAATCCATGGCGGCGACATACAATATCTACTAATCATTTTCATATACATGTATGTACATTTTGTTCCCATACCCAAGTTGTAGTAAACAATTGTTTGTAACTTTGCGAATCCTTATATATACCAACCAGCCGCACCATTTTATTTCCCCAAAACAAAACCAATCCGCTAATACCTCCCTCAACCTCTCACTCTCTCGAGTGCACTTTCATAATCAATCTCCTAAATTTGTGCTCCATCATCATCATGACGAGAACACAAGACCTCGAGAGCTTGTGGGTCTTAGCTTTGGCCTCCAAATGCATTGCTTTTACTCAACAAAACATTGCATGCTCTCTCCTACTCCTCACTCTTCTCTGTTTCTGCGTCACTTTATTGGTTTGGCTTCACCCTGGCGGTCCTGCCTGGGGGAGGCACCGCTGTACCAAGTCCAATTCGGTGTCCCCGAACCCAATTCCGGGACCCATAGGACTGCCTTTAATTGGGAGCATGAGCCTCATGAC